>PVJH01038047.1:0-17440 GCA_004026705.1 Nesogale talazaci | reverse complement strand
TTCCCCAAGAAGGATATCCCAAATGTTGGAGGGATTCTCCTTCTTCCTTTACCAAGAGCAATAGGAGTCAATTCTCCAATTCATCAATTCTCCAAAAACTGAGCCTCTTTCTTTCATTTCCTTCCTCCAAACCACCTTCAGGATCTATATGCTTGACTTGCAAAAAAATGCCTGCAACCCTTCGATAATCTCCCATCTCTAGTGTCAACAACGTGGTCCTCCATCATTTCTTACCTGGATGATGGTATCAACTTCCTATTTCATTCTCCTCCTTGCATTCTTATCCTCTTTCCCATTCCATTGCTCCACGGGGAATCCTTTTAAAGCAGTCATTTAGAAACATGTCTGATCACAGTAATTCCTCCTCCATCAACTAAAACCTTCTGATGGCTTGTCATAGTCCAAGAATACCGTCAAAATTTATTTGTGTTTTAGGTGAAAGTACACAGTAAATTGGAGCCCCTCAACATTTTTTATAGAAATTGTTTCAGGACATTGATTGCAAACTTCACAGTGTGCCAGCATTTTTAATATTTCTCTTCTGTTTGTTCTGTTTCCATTGATCTAGCTTCCCTTCCCATCTTTGCCATCCCAGCTTTGATTTGAAGTACCATAAATGCTGTTATGTCTCATATGGTTGGTTACAGAAGGAAGCACTTTATTCACAGGTGACATTGTTTATTTTCAAAACCAATCTATTGTTTGACTGAAAGTGACCTCCAAAAAATAACTCCATTCCAAGTTCAAAAGGATCATCTTAGGATGATAACCTTGGGAGTTCCAATCTCTGCCAATCCAGTAGGTTGGGTATTTTAAAACAAAAAATTAATTTTGTTCTAAACTTTCCCCCCATTTTTTCCAGAAATTTCCATTGTGTCTCTTATTCAGGATAGAGGGTAGTGGTAGCTGAGTACTACCTAGGTTTGATCTCAGGTCAAATAAGGCTATGTTTATTGTGACCTATTAGCTCTGTGGGTTAGTTTCTTCTTCTTCTTCTTCTTCTTCTTCTTCTTCTTCTTTTTTTTTTTTTTGTGGCATCACTGCCCTGGTGGGAGTAGCAAGCCCAGCCTTGCTACTGGATTTGAACTGGCAACCCTGTGGGCCGCAGTCCCTCAAATTACCACTAAGCCACCAGGGCTCAGCTCAGGTTAGCTTCTTCTTTTAGCCTTTGGTTGCTTCATTCTCTTTAGCTCCAGATAAGACACCAGTGATTGTATCTTACATGGCTGTTTGTAAGTTTTTAAGACAGTCCCATACATAACTTGGCTATATCTAGAAGGACTCTGCAATTGTGCCAAGTATATGTTTTGTTTTACACTCACTCACACACACATATGCACACAGCACAAACAAACATATGTACATATGCCTACATATAATCCTATACATGTATAAGCATTTACTTGCTGTGGTGGTTAGATAATCTGTTGTCAATTTGATACTTAAGAGTGAAAGGGTGGAGCTTAGCCTATGAATCAGGTTCCAGCTTGATTATCTCATCTGGAGGCACTAAGGAGTTAAATAGCTCTCTGGAGTTGGGACAAAAGTACACTCCCTGTGAGGCATTACTGACATCAAGCAATGGAACTACACTGATTAAGACATAGCACTGGAGCTAGGTGAATCATGTGGAGACCCCTGCTAGTGCTGAGAAGCTTCTGCCACCACTGGCTCTGTGTTAGTCAGGTAGACTAGAGAAGCAAACTCATAGATATGCATATGGATATAACGGAATGGTTTATATACAAAAAGAATGGAACATTGAGAAAGCATCCCAACCCAGTCCAGTTCAAAGTCATAAGTCCGATATTAGCGCATATGTTCGATATCAGTCTATAAAGCCTCCTTCCAACTCACGAAGACACAGGTCAATGGGTGCAGAGTCCAGATGCTGGCAGGGGTCCCCTCATGGCTCCTCATTTCCAGGGCTCAGGGTCCATCAGCAGCATCCAGTGATGGTAGAAGCAACTCAGCGCTGGCTGGGCTCTCCACATGGCTTCTCCAGCTTCAGAGGCCTGGTTCCATCAGGGCAAGGCCGTGTGGTTTCTCCTCTGGCTCCTGCAGCTCCTTGGACACTGCCATCTTGTCTTGTCCATAATTCATCGTTTCTGAGACTAACTCCCAACAACTGGGGAGATAGCTTCTTATCTCCACGAGGGAAATAGCGCAAGATTTCCCAGAAGTCTCAGGAGAAAGCCATGCCCACACTCATTGGCTACTCAGTGGCTATCTCCAGATTAACAGGGGTGGAGTCTAGAGACACTACATCTCAATCATGAAATTTACATAAGTACATGCCTACCACAGAATCCACAAGACTTCCCACCCACTGGCCTGTGATGTTCCTGGGCTTGGTGTCATTGCATGTGTTGTGTGAGTCTGAAGAGGAATTTACAGATTGCTATAGGATATACGGGCTAATATCAGATTTATGGTATGATCTGGACTGGGCTGGGAAGCTTTCTCAATATTCAATTGCTCTTGTATATAAAGCTCTTCCCTATATACATGTGAGTCTCTGGGAGTTTGTTTCTTTCGTCTGCCCAGACTAACACACTTGCCTATGCCTTCCCATACACATATGCTGCTGTTAGCTGCTGCTAAATTAGTGTTGACTCATACCCCATGTACAACAGAATGAAACACTGTCGTGTCCTGTGCTAGCCTGCTCATCTGTGTTAGGACAGAGCCCAGTGTTAGGTTGTTGCAGCCACTGTGTGTCAGTTCATCTCCTTGATGATCTTCCTTTTTCTCTCGGATCTTTGTGTCTAAGCACGGTCTCTCCTGCTGTGCGTATTTATTTACTTATATAACCACACCCGTGATTTCACATAAGTTTGGTTCTAGTTGCTATCGTTGCAAAATTCCATATGCTATAACTTTTATTAAAATTGTCCATTTTTATTGTGTACACCTCCGTTTCTTCCTTTACCCTGATCAAGTTGTTGGACTTTACCCATATTTGGTATTACTTTTCCCATTACGAGAAATAACAAATGCTTATGATTTAGAAAGTGACTTCTGTCTCCCTCTGCTTTTCATCCCTGACAAACATCAAAGAACTGGCTCTTAGTGTGCATATCTACTCATAACTTGTAGTAGTCCTGTGACCGTACAATAGTTGTCCTTTTGCGATTGATTTATTTCACTCAACATAGTAGTTTGATTCACGCTTTTGGATGTTTCACAGTCTCATAGTCATATAGTTTTCCCTTATATATATGCAGCACAATCTGTTTATCCATTCACTCATTAATGGCACGTAGGTTGTTTTCATTTTTTTTTGCTGTTGTCAATAATGCTGCAATGCACATGGGAGTGATACCATTGTTAACATAGCCTGTCCGACTCCTAGAAAAATTTTTATTTTTCTTCATCTCATACTTACTTTAGAGGTTTTATTTTGCATGGTCTTTCAACTTAAGTATTTTTTTCCTACATTCTTCATTCATCAGGTCTACCACTTCTCAACCGATGACATGTTCCAGGATGGCAAACTTGGCCACCGTGGCTGGCAGGGTATTGATCCCTCTGAAGATCCTCCACCTACAGGCTTACAGCCAGAACTGGAATGTCTTTGGGGGCAACCACGCCTCCACCACTGCTGTCTTTCCCCGGGACTCAGCATCTTTGCACCCCCCTCCTCAAGACTGTGTATGGAGTGTAAGTCTTCTGTGCCTGAGGGCTCTGTCTTGAGCCTCTTAGGGCTGTAAGGTAGTTGTAGTGTGTGTAGTGGGGTTCTCCTGGACTCCCCATTATCTTGCCAAGCATTCTCTTATCTGGTTTAGTTAGGGATTTGATCAAAGGTGCCCATGAAATACTCCCATCCCTCTCCTCCTCTCCCCTCCACACACTCCAGGCAAGGATAGCCCAAAGCGGCCCCAGTTGACTTTGCTGGGTAGGGCATCAGGCCCAATTCTCATTCCATGGCCTTCTTTCCTGGCTTTTGGGAAGAATTCTGAGCACAAGATTCCGGGCGGCTCCTCTCAGAGCATGACATTGAATTATGGGTTCCAACAGTGAGCTATTTTCCTCTGGATGAGAAATCCTTTCTCCCGTTCTTCTTTCCTGATGTCCACGTGGTGCAGGGACATCTGTGGCCATGGCTATCCCTCAGCACTCCCCACCCACCCCCAACCGCCTGTGAGTTGGGCAGTGCAGAACCCAGGCCAGCTGGGCTTGTCAGGAGGGATGGGGCTCTGGGGTCCTTTCAAGACACGCCGGTGTCCAGGGCTGCCTGCTCAGTTTTGTTTGCACTGTGCGTGGGATAGACAGGACGGAAGTGAGCAGAGCGGGACAGCGCCTCACGGGCCATGCTTGTATTCTGGCACATCTCTGTTCTGTGACCTTGGAAAACTACTTAACCACTTCTGCTTGTGCATTGAAAATTCTAATAGCTCTTCCCATTTCGTAGGACTGCGGTAAAGAATAGAAAAGAAGACACATTTCCACGCGTGGCAGGTGCTGCATGCGGCACTGCGCATGTCAGTGTGTAGTCAATGCCAACTGTTGTGGATGGACTCCACAACAGACTCAACCCTAGCCCTGCTTGTGAAGATGGCACAAGCCTGAGCAACCTCTGTTCTGTTCGACACAAGATCACCATGGGTCAGAATTAACTCCACAGCAATGAACAGCAGCACTGCTGCTATTATTACTGTTATTATTATTATTATTATTCTGGCTGAACAGGGTGGGGTTGTCCCTAGACCAAGGTTCTCATCCACCTGGCTTGTCTCCCTCACCAGACTCTGACCTGTAGGAATCTATCTCGCTCTCTCTCCCAGGCTCCCAGGGTCTTCAGCTTAGAGTGAAGCCCCAAAGTCCACGGTTGTGCCCAGGAAGGCAACCTCCTGGAATGCCTGAGGGTCTTTTCCCACCCTTATGGTTGTACAGTCAATTATTACAAAATTTAGTGGCATAAAGTAAGCTTCTATTAAGTTGACAAATTCCAGAAGCCCAGAATTCGAACAGAGTACAGCAAGGACAGTTTATCTCTGTTTCATAGGGAAGACTGGGGCCTTATGTCATCTGAGGGCATGTTCACTTGGATGCCTGGTCATTGATGTTGGCTATTGGTTATTGGAGTGGTGGTGGTGTGTGACTCAGTTTCTCTTCACATGGGCTTACCCCTGTAGCTTCTCCTTGTGCTCTAGTTTGGACGTAATGTACAGCATGGTGGCTTAATGTCTCCAAGTGACTGTACCAAAGAGAGGAGACCAGGAGAAAGCTGTATTTGGAAACCTAGTTTTGCAAGCCACAGTGAGGCTTCCTCTGCCATCTAGTTCTTGAAGCAGTCACAGAGGTCTGACGAGGTGTCAAGGAAGGGGAAATTGACTCGAGGGGAAGTGAGAATGTTCTGGACGACCATGTAGGCCTGACAATCTTGCTGAGACAGTATTTGAAAATATAATTGGTTAGGTTTGAAGGTGGGCCTCTCACATCAAGTGGGAGGGTGGGGCCAGCCCTCGCATGGCATCAGCAGAAACACAGATGGGGGAGAGAGCCTGGGCGGTAGAAGTCCACTCTCACAGCCTCGCCTTCTCAGCGTGGCTCTGGGGTGGAGGGTGGGGTGGGGGTGGGGAGGAGGACAAACGACGGCAGAAGTAGGAAGTGTCTTAAGTATATCAGGGGGTTAGGAACTTTGAAGAAACCCTGTGATTTTTTTTTTAATGGAAAAGATTTTTAGAAGTTGTCAGCATCACGTCTGGGTTGCAATGCTATGTCTGGATGCATTTGGGATGAGGAGAGCCCAGTGCAGTTGCAGTGTGGAAAACTAAGTGTGGCCTTCATGGGAAACTCATGGGGAGTAGCCATAAAGACCATCCAGAGAGTGGGGGCCGGCAGTACTGACCCACAGGACGTGAGAGCATCCAGGTGCGTGCAGAGAGCGGAACTGTACTTCTCAGGGTGCTCTCTTGAAATCCCCGCTAGTCTCATGGCCACATCAGCACCTCAGTTTCTCCCGCTTCTGGGAGTTCTCAGGTTCAATTCTATGGCCCCTGTTTCTTTAGCTCCATCACAGACCCCAGGGTTGTCTTCAGAGTCCTCTTCAGTCCATAGCAGACTAGCCGATTCCTGATTCTCAACCCCATGCATAGGACAGCCACATGAGAAAAAGACCTGTGTGCTCCCCAGGGCCCAACTTGGATGTGCTCGTGCGTTCCTTTCCTACTTGTGGAACAAATAGGTGAATGGGGTTTTTTGTCTATTCCCTCTCCAGATTGGAAGTTATTTAAAGGAGGAAATCTGCCGGTCTTGTTTCCAGCAGGTGGGCACTGACGGATGAGCAACAGTGCTGCAGCCCTCTCTGTGCGGTGTTGGGTCCTCTGAGTGACATGAACAGATCGCCCAAGGGAATCCATCTTGTCAGAGTGGGTGTTAGGGTCACGGGGGTGGAAAGACTTCTCCACTCTCCCAAACAGTGGGCCACCTTTGGGGAAGACACCCCAAAGATCTCTCCTGCTCTGTGCAGCAGCCCCCCTCCCACCGACCACACACACACACACACACACACACACACACACACAGCTAGATGAACAGTGAGGATAATGAATGCTTCATCAAATATTTTACACGGATTACCTAACGGCATTTTTAATTGTAAAATAAGAATTGGATATAAAAAATGTAGGGGAGGGGAGGGGTAGAGGAGAGGAACATGCAGGTGTGCCCTTGCACAGTGCGGGGACCCTGAGCATCAGGGGGCAGTGAAACAGATGGTGTGGGACCCAGAGCCAGTGTCGGAACTGAAATCCTCCAGGAGATGGGAGGGGGTGAGATGGGAGATTTCCTGTGGGCGCTACCTAACTGCATTTTTATGACACTCATGAGGTAGGGGGATACCATCGTCACTTCCCCATTCTGGATGAGAACACAGAAGCGCTGAGAAGAAGTTAAAAGTCTGACTCAGGTCACATAGGTAATGAGTCACAAGGCCACGGCCACACACAACTTCCTCTGAGCGTGAGTACATGTTTAATGGAAGGAGCGGGGAGAGGATGTGAAGGAGGCACCCCAGAGAGGGTGAGCTAGAAAATGTGGGGTTGCTTGCTTATCATATGATAGCTCTGGGGAGTCAGGAGATCTGGATTCTTGGTTCAGCTTAGCCCTTTCTTTGTTACCTGCGGTTCTCCCTTTTGAACCTCAGCCTCCTCATCTGTATGGTGGGGGGTGACAGAGACCACTTCACAGGGCAGTGCTGGGGAATCAAAAGTAGACCCCTATGGTGGAGGAGGGGGTAGATCAGATCACAGTGCTGGAAGGAAGCTCTTTCTAGCCAATGAGGAGAGGCAAAGTGTCGGGCAAAGGGGGCATTGGAGACTAGACCCTCCAGGGCCGGTGGACACGGAAATGCAAACAAATTCAACAAAGACTTAGATGCAAGCCCCCTTGAGCTTGTCTGGGTGTCTGAGGGCCAGCCTCTGCCTTCTGTCTTCGTCAGCTGCCTCTCTGTGCAACTGAGCGATGTGGGGGCGACAACATGCCTGCAAACATCTGTACAAGGGACGGACACACATCCTCCGGGGCGCAGCTCTTAGCCACACGGGCATGTATTTTTTTGGTTTTATTATCACAAACACACCCCGGCTCTGCCCCACTTTTCTTTGGGAGATGCTGGGCCTCGACACGCCCTGAAAACCCTCCTCTTTTTCCCCCCCGGACAAGGCCACACAGAAGGGTTGAGGCCACATGTACGCACCAGACGTGCTTGGTAGAACAGTTCGATGATGCCATTTCTCCAACTTAAAGAGCTTTTCCCAAAACAAAGGAGAAGAAGAAAAAAAAAGAACACTGTGTCAGAACTCTCCCAGGGTGCGCGATTGCTTCGCTCATGTTCCGTGAGCTCCACAAAGCTGCACTGTTCTCTTTCCCAGAGCCCTTGGCACCGGTGGGAAACTCCGCCTTCGGGGCAGGTCCTTTAGGGCCGTGAATACCAGAGAGTGACATCCAAAGGCTCGGTGTGTGTGGGGTGAACAGCTATGTCTAGGGGAAATATTTTAAAAAGTACATCTCTCCCCTTCCTCCCACCTCCTCCCCTCCCCAAGGTTCAGGTCTCATTATGATGCGGCCCGTAGATGTTGAAGTGTGGTATTTCATTTACAAAACATTCAGTCTCTTGAACAAACTGAGAGAAATTGGGGGAAGCTGCTAAAGCACTGTCCTCCTGTGGTCCTTCACGCTAGTGCTTCATCCTTTCTAATAACCGCTGGTAGACAGGGGCTGAAAGAGAGGAGTTTGAGAGGTTACAAAGATGCGGACTTGCTCATACCTGGCCAGGACTGTCAGAATTTCGAGGTTTCTTTTGCCATGTGATCCTGCGCAGGTGTGTTACTGCTGCGTTGTCTACGGCTTGATGTCGGATGTGCTGAGCACGGGCTTTCCTTGCACTTACCGGCTTGGAGCCCTCTCTCATCACAGATGCTGGCTAAGACCCTGTAACTTCTTTCCAGACTCCAAACCAAAAATTCACTGGTCTGCTCTTTGTCTTATGGTGAAGGGAGAAGAAAATTGGGTATCCATGCCTTACTGAAATTCACCCCCCTGGACTGACTCTAAAGGCTGTCCTTGTTTCCGTCCACCAGGGTATTCTCATCTATGTGCAACAGACAGAAGGGGAACTTGGCCCTGCTTGGTGGGAAGGTGGGGACTTCAAAACCAGGTCAGACTTACCTAGTCGGATAGACCTCTGGGAAGCCTGAAAGAAAATACAAGGTATGAGGTTTTCTAGTGAGTATCATACTTTGGCTCCTGTTGATGACAGTGACTTTGCCCACTGCCACCATGACTCATTAAGAAACCCTTAGAGTCAGAAAGAAAGAGTCAGAAAACAGAACTGACAGCCAGCCTAGGCCACCAGCCCTCAGGACATGCCAGCTGCTACCAAGCTCAGTTGAAAATGGGCATTCCTGATAGACACCTCCGCCCTCCTACTCCCCAAGCCAGGGTTCTCCACAATGACCACAGCTGGAGTTTGCAGGGTACAACTGCACCGGGTGGGTGGCTCTTACTACTAGCACTTTGAGGCCAAGATCCTTTCTTTCTTTTTTTTTTCCTCTTAAAAATTTTTTTTTGTGTCAAAAATGCCTCCCGCAGACACTCTGACAGCCTCCCACGGTAGGTCCTGTTCACACATCCTCAAGGTCTTATTCCTCACTCACTCCTCACTCACTCACTTCTTGGACAAGTCAGCCATCCCCCCTACCTTTGACCATGCCTACCGGGAAGGCTGAGATGCAGTAGTCAAGGGGGGATGGAGGTGCTAGAGCTGCGACGAGCAAACTAGCCCCAAATTTCTCCAAATCCACATTTCTTTGCCTCTAATTCTTACGTGTCCAAGGACAGGGAACCACAGACACGCCTTTGTAGGAGGATGAGGCCAAGACCCTTTCTTGAAGGTGATTAAGGAGACTCCTCTGACCCCAACCTGAAGTGCCCTGTTAGAGCTCTAGGTGCCCAGGTAAAAGGCAGTCCCTGCAATCTCTTCTCTGGAACTGCAAACTTTCTGTGTGGTTCTCAGTGCTCCCAGGAAGTTCCACCAGGTCTAAGGCACAGGAGACCTACACACAGGAGGGCTGCCCAGACAGGAAAAGAGGCAATGATGAAGAGAGGTTCTGGGAAGGAGGTGGGGCTGAGGCAGGTAGGCGGGTAGGCTACACACACACACACACACACACAGCCTCAGCTTCCCCACACAGAGCTACATCCCTGTCCAGGGAAGCGCAATGTCCGTCACCTCAGATGGACACTGTCAGAAGACCCATAATGGAGACTTGGAGGCCAATTTCAGGCTATCCAGGCCATTGCAAGCCCAGTTCAGGCTAGGTTGCCCTCCTTGGGAGCCAGGGCTAGCTGCAGCCTTGACATCAGCAGTGGCTTCCCCATTCTAAGGGACGGGCTCCGTGCATAAAGGAAACAGGCCCTGTCTGTGTTCTTCCCTCGGAAGTCCACGTGGGCAGGGAACGGCAACAGAGAGCAGGTCTGCGAGATTCCAGGGAGGTCAGTCAAGGAGGACAGGGGTCCAGAGAGCTCCACAAGTCTCAGAGGACACAGGCCTGCTCACGGGCACCTCACCTTGGAAAACGCCGAGGCCTGTTTGAAGATCTCCAGGGCAGAGTCTGCAAGCTCATCCCCTCGTTCCTGAGGTCTGTTGGCTGGAGAGGAAGGGCAAAGGCCGCTTTTGTGAGAGGGAGAAGCGATTCACAGGCCATTCCTAACACTCAGGACCGAGGGCCACTGCTGGGCTACCTGACCGGCAGTTTCACATGAATGTTCCCGGTGTGCCTTTTCAGAACTCACCATGGAATCTGGCTCCTGGGCTGAGAGTCAGAAAGCAACCAACCAAACCAAGGTGAAAGCCTAAGTGAGACTCGAGGCTGGTCTGAGCATCGTTCTCTGGGCACAGTGGCACAGAGCACCAGCCGCTCCAGGGGGAGAAGTGACTAGCAAAGATGGCTGTCATGTGCCACGGAGCCCATCCTGACTCCAGAGTCATTGGACAGACCTCGGCTTTCTCCTGAGGAGCAGCTGGTGGTTCCACACAGCAGACCAATTGGTAACCCCCCATGCCCGCGGGGCACGGTCATAAGGCAGAGCAAAAGGACCTCATGGGATTCTGTTCGTAAGCCCTCATCTTTGCGGGAGCAGTTCACAGGTTTGTTCTCAGGGGGTGGAACTACTGACCCGTCAGCTGGCAGCCCAGCACTAGACCTTACAGCACCGTGCCCCTTTTGTGCAGATTATATCGTAGAAAACGCAATGGGGCCGTTTTACTCTGCCCTCTAGGTGGCCAAGAGCTGGCATCGAGTACACTGCCAGTGAGGCAGTCTAAGGGCGAGGCTTGGAACCACACTCAGGACATCCATATGTGTTGAACACTGGGCTGTTTCTGAATGGGAGGGGTCCTGGGGATAGAGTGGGCTAAATACTGGACTGACAACCCAAAGGTCGGCAGTTCAAACCCACCAGTATACTCCTAGTGAGGAAGCTGAGGCAGTTGGCTTCTGTGAAGATGTACAGTCCAGAAACCCCACAGAGCAGCTCTAGCCTGTCCTATAGAGTTAAGAGTCCCAGTGTATGTCACAGCATTGGGCTGTTTGGTTGTTGTAGGACACCTAGAACAAACCTAGAGGTTAAAAGATGCGCTGCACTAGGCAAATTTGCTGCAAAAACCCTCCTGAGAGTCCTGAAGAACAAGGATGTTACTGGGAGGACCAAAGTGCACCTGGTCCAAGCCATGTATCCTCCCTTGCACCCTATGTGTGTGAAAGTTGGACACTGAATAAGGAAGACCATAGAAAATCTGATGCATTTGAAAGGTGGTGCAGGAGAAGAATACTGAAAGTCCCATGCACAGTTAAAGAGATAAACTGATCTGTGTCGGAAGAAGTACGGCCAGAGTGCTCCTTTGAGGCACGGGTGGCCAGGCTTAATTTTACAGACTTCGGCCATGTCGTCCGGAGAGACCTGTTTCTGGAGAAGGATATTATGCTTGGTAAAATGGAGGGGCAGAAACAGACTGGAAGGCCCCCAAGGAGATGGATTGACATGGCTGCACCCATGGGCTCAGACATTGGAGCACATGTGAGAATGGCACAGGGACCGGACAGAGTTTGGTTCTGCTGTGCATAAGGTTGCTGTGGGTCTATAGGGAGGTCAGCTGAAGTATCGACTTCGATCCAGCATAATCAAGATTACAACAGTCTCTACCCGAGAGTAAGGATGTTCAGGACTCTGGGTCTCCCAGTGACTCAGTCTGACTACATAGCCTGCAGATGGGTTTTGGGCTCCCACTATCCTTTATAATCCTCTACAAATTGGGTGTTCATAATTTTAGTTCTGACACTTTTCCCTATGTCATATTTAAATTTGTAATTGTCTGGATCACACAAGCATGTTTCTTTTGGGTGGACTTAGTTGACTCCTTGCATAGTTGGCTACTTGTTTTATTACAAACCTATAAGACCCCAAACACTATTCCAATTGATAGCCAGGCACCATGCACTTTCTTCATCACACCTTGCTTGAGCACCCTATCTTCAGCGATCATTCCATGAAGGTGAGTTTCGAGCAGGGCCATATTATCAGAAGTGTTATTGAATTGGGGATAGAGTTAAGTGGGGCCCCAGACTCCATCTGCTTGTTCCTGAGGTTTGCACATCTCAGGCTTACTTTGTCGGTCAAAATGAACCCCCACTTTTCCATCAGCCACAGGGATGCCTATAGGCACAGTTTGAGCACCAATTGCCACCTGTAGAGAAGGAAGTGGCATGGACCTGCAGAGAAACAATTCCTTGGGGCCAGGTAGTCACTTACCTGGAGGCTGCAGAACACTGGTGATGGCGTAGACCACACCATTTGTGGCCATGATGTCACTTTCAGCAACAGGCTCTTTATTGACACACACCGCATTGTTTTTCTAAAGGAAGCAGAGACAGTGATCGCTGAATGGACAGCGTGTTTATTTACCAAGCACTTAGTTATGCCAGGCTCTGTGCCAGGCATCTGCATACTCTACTGAATGAAACACTGAATGACCCTCAGCAGACATTTAGTGTGTATAGGGAGGGGCTCATTCTCACTCTATGTGTGGACTCAGCACATGACCACTCACAAGTCACAACATGGTTGGCGAGGAGGGCAGATGACCCATCTAACAGAAGAGCACGATTCCTAGGTGGGACAGCCAGGGTAGAAGCTAGGCCTCCAGCTCTGTGTGAAGGGCTCTTCCCACTGCACTGTTAACCCCATAGAAGATTTCTACCCACCCAAAGGAGAGCTACTTCAGATCCATAGCCTGTACTCAAGGGAGGGATGGAGAACAGAAACCTGCAATAGACAGAGGCTGGGAGATCTTCCAGGGGCTGGCAGGTCTTCCGTTCTATAGATGCTGATCAACATGAAGATGGCTAGTGACAGGAGAGAGCAGGAGGGGACACGACAGAGTGGCCCCTGACGCACAGGATAGTCTGTGGTGTACACTGTGAAGTCTCCAGCAGGACCCCAGAAGTGGGCTGGCTCTCTGTTCTCTCCTAGGGGTCCTTCTAAGCTCAGCTCCAAAGTAGACTGTGTATTAGCAATGTGCAGAGCGAGGAGAGGCTCACAGGCCAAGTTCTGGTGAACCAACAGAGGCCTCTTGGGATGGTCTGATTCAGCCCAGTGAACCCCAGGGCTTGGGGTTCGGTATTGGAAGGGCACAGGTCTCTAGGGATTCACAGTGAATTGTCTATTACAATTGACTCAAGGGTGATGACTATTCTCTTCTTCAAGGAAAGAGGATCTAACAGCCTCCCCCAGAGAGGCTGTATGTGCCGTACGCGCTTGCAAATCTAAGGACAATCTCACTCAGTTTCCCTGTAGGTCCTTTGACTCTGTCTCTCGGTGTGACACTGAAGACTCTACAGGGTCAGGCCCTACCCTGATGTATGCACATGCAGTTACCAGTCGGAATGAACTCGCTGGTAGCTGGGTTGGTGGATAAACGGCAGTCAGAGTCTGCACGTACCTTCCAGACAGTGTAGATATCTAACACCAGGCTGGGGGTGCATTCCACCTTGGCACCAGGGAGGCAGGGCACACTCACCGAGCTGACTTCTAGCTTGTCACCCTGAAGAGACTTCAGCCGCACCAGGGCCCCGATGCCTCCGCTAACCAGGATTTCATCACCAATGTGGTATTTCAGGATGCTGGCAAGCTCCTTGGCATTTCCTGTAGGTTTATGGGAAAGAGGGGCCAGAGTTAATCCCAAGGACGGTGACTGGCAGGGTCCAGGAGGGCTCAGTGAAGACACAAGGGAGAGAGAGAACGCCCCACTAACAGCCATCTCTGAACACCTACCTGTGCTCAATCTGCAACCCACCATGTCTGGCATCGTGCTCTGTGGCTGGCAAGACAGTGCCCCCTCAAATGTTGGCTATCCATGCTCAGTCATGCTGAGTGCCCTGGCAGTTGAGGAGTTCATCTGTATCCCTCTGTGAGCCTGACACATGTCTCCGTGAGCTAACGAGTTGCCTGGAAAGTCAGGGATCTTTCCTGAGTGGGCATCTGGGATGTGTCATTACCAGCGTGGCTCCCAACGCTCTGACACTGCAGTGACATATTTACACACTCTACCAAAGGCGGCGTTTGTTTGAGATGGCTGTTTCCTGAAGGGACAACTTACAAGACTCAGCAGCTGCCATCTGGAGGAGCCGTGGAACTGATGAGGTCAGAACCGAGGGGCACACTCCCTCTGTGCCTCGCCTCCACATTCCTTCCAGCCTGCATCAGTTCTCCGCCCTCTCCCAATGGGAAGAGCATCCCATTGCCCATAAAGGTGTACGGGCATTTCCTGAATTGTGTGGGAGGCACTTTTTAAAGCTTTTTGCCCAGTGAGGCAGCCTCTTAAGCCCACGTTTCCAGCCGGATGGTGGGATTTCCCCCCAGGGCTTACGGACAGGCTCTTTCCAGCATCTTGAAACTGACACCAGAGTTAAGCTCCAGAGCTTTCTGGAACATGGCTTACTTGACTGGTGACACACTCGCATTAGTGCCCTGAATGGTACCACCAGGTACCAAGTCATTCATTGGCAGTCAACTCACAAGGGTGCCCTTTCCCAAAATATCAACGGACACCTCTCCAGAAGGTCGGGAGCCACGTCAGCCACTGGGGACCAAGAACC
Organism: Nesogale talazaci; assembly: GCA_004026705.1. NCBI lineage: Eukaryota > Metazoa > Chordata > Mammalia > Afrosoricida > Tenrecidae > Nesogale > Nesogale talazaci. Next base: position 2,780 of record PVJH01038047.1, on the reverse strand, counting down.
TCCTTCTCCAGAGAGCTGTGATGGCTGGCCCCATCTGCATCCACCAGGCCCAACCCAGGGGCTGCCTGGGGGTTATTCCCTGGGCTGATCCTCATCTCCTGCATACCAGAAGAACCACTGACCACCACGTCGATTTTGACTCCCGGGCACCCCAGATGTGTCCATAGGGCTTTGGACGGCCGGCTGTTTTGTTTTCTTTTGTGGAATTGATCTTCAGGTTTTTCTCTGGGTGTACGCCAACCACCACATTTTCAGTTAGCCATTATTGCCCCCACTGTCCACCCCCCCACCCCCACCCGCCTGAGGACTCTGCTCCCTCCTGACCGACAATGAAATAGGAGGAGGGTAGGCTCTGCCCACCTTGGGAAATCCCATGGGAAAGTTTATGTTCAGAATGAACTTCTCGCCTCTTGTCGGCAATATGCATCGGCACTGTGGATGCCGGCTGATCACTTAGCAACAGAAACAATTCAACCAGACACAAACTCAGCTTGGAGCTGCCTGCAACCCTCGCTGTCTAGTCTCCTCGCACCTGGGCAGGAAGGGAGACGTAGGTGGTATGGGCCCCGGGGTCCGCCAAGATCTGTCCTGCTCTCTGGGTTCATCTTTCCACGATGGATGGAAATGGCCCTGATGGGTCTGCATTAATGATCAGGGCCCAGGGCTCACCTCGCCCCACTGTCAGCGCCACGCCATTTAATTCTCTTGAAACAAAGACAAAGGTCTTCTTAGCATCCGCAGGTTGTGAATGGGGAAACGGAGGCCTGGAGCGGTAAAGCAGCTTGCCAGAGCTCGAGCTGCTGGTAAATTCACCAGCTTCTCACGGTGCCGTAGTGATTGTTACTGCTTGGGCTGTGATCCGTAGATCCGGCAGTTTGAAACCACCTACACCACGGCAGGAGGGAGACAGGACTTTCTACTCTGGTGGACAGCTACAGCCTCCCTTGGACACTCACAGAGCAGGGTCGCTATCAGTCAGCACTGGCTCTGAGAGCAATGCGTTTGGTTGGGGGCTGGCCAGGTGAGCTGGGAAGCCAAGTTGGTCCCCCGGCACTCTGCTGCATCTCCAAGGACCACATTCAGCTTCTCTGTAAAGCATGTAGCCAGAGAGAGGTTTCGTGCAGGGCAAACGGTCTCTTCATGACTGCTCTCACTGGTCCTCAGAAGAGACAGTCCCCGGGACTGGCTGGGGTCAAACCCACTCCTACTCTTGGCTTCCCAATGTGGCACCCTGGGAGGCTGGGCTCTCTGCACCACATTATCCAGACTCTGTCGTCGACCTTTTATCAGGAAACCGCAGGTCCCCTAGGCAACTGGGGACAGGGGGCAGAGACTGGGACACTCACTGGCTTCAGTGTCATGGCTTTGGATAGAACTGCATATGATTCTGGTTGCTGTCCTCCCCTCGGCTGCTGCCCTCCCTCTCTCGCTCCCAGGCTAGGAGCTGGTCTAGGCTTGCAGTTCCCTTCATTCTGCCCACACCTCGACCAACACACTGTCTTGTCCTCAGATTCCTTTTCATCAAATCCCCTGCAGCGCACTTCTTCCTGGGACGCCAGCAGCCACAGCTATCTCAACAGTTGGAACACGTACTTGGGTGGGTGCTTACCCAAGAGTTTGTTCAGTTCTTCTGGTGGCATGGCTTGGAAGGCTTCATTTGTGGGAGCGAAGACTGTGTAGACCCCTTCTCGATTGAGGGTCTCCGTCAGCCCCGCAGACTGGATGGCGGCGACCAGCATGCTGGGGAGGCACACCCAGAAATGTCATTGCTTGTGGCAGGGTACTGCCACCCACCATCTCACCCTGGGTACTCGGAGCCCGGGTTGCTGAGACCTGCACACTTTTCAAGGTCCTCACACCCTCCCCACTTGCAGAAGGGGACACTCGTCTGCTAAGTGCAGTTAAAGAGCCAGAAGTTAGGAAGAGGAAGGGAAGCCCTCAGGTCATAGTTGACCCAGCCATGGCTGAGCCACCGGGCCCCAGAAGGACCAGATGTGGTGGCTTCCCAGGTCCTGGGAGACTCTTAGAAGGATAGCAAGCAGTGTTTAACACCAGTAAGCAAACGCTGCACAAAGAGCAGGAGACTCAGTCATAAATACCACAAGTGTGCTGTTTATCTAGGACCTCAGATGAGAGAGGGAGAGAGACTTTTTTTGGGGGAGGGGGGGTATCACTGCTCTCTGGTGGTGGGAGTAGGAGGCCCAGCCCAACTGCTGGAATTGAACCTCCGTCCCAGTGGGCCGCACAACCACTACGCCACCGGGGCTCAGCCTGAGACTTTTTTTTTTATTCCCTAGTTATCAACACACAGTCTCTCATCCCCTGCTGCTGTTCTCATGGGTGGGAGCACCACACTCACAGAAGTAACCCTTGCTTCCTGTGAAGCCCTCCAAGGAACCCTTATCCTACCACACCCCAAGTCTGTCTGGATGGTGGCACCAGGGCACTGTGAGACCTGGAGGATGGTGGTGGTGGGGAGATGAGAAAGAGGGGCGGGGAAGCCTTGAATTTGGTCCATAGCCAAGCCCAGTGTCCAGTCCCAGCATGGTCCCTGGACAAAAGCCCTGCCTGGGGTGGAGCCAGTTACCTAAAGCGGTGGTCCCCTTTCAGGACATCCATGACGGTCCCCATTGGGGGGGTCAGCACCCGGTCCACGGTGAACAGGGTCCCGTACCGCCCCTTCTTGTCGTGGGCAGCGATGCAGCTATTCTCGATACACAGGCTCTGCTCAGAAGAGGGGCAGAGAACAACCGGTCATGTTCCCAGTGCGGGCCACACAG
>PVJH01038046.1:0-17438 GCA_004026705.1 Nesogale talazaci | reverse complement strand
GGAGGTAATTCCAAGGAGAGAAAATAGCCAGTGCCAAGATCCAGAGTTGTGTTGGTCTATCACAACTGCAGAGTATTAGGAAACCAAGGGACTGCAGCAGAGTGAATGAAGGACTGTAAGAGATGGGAGAGGCTGCTTTTAGGACTTTTGCTTTTACTTTGAATGAAGTAGGGAGCCTTTAAAATGCTCTTGGTGAAATCTAAAAAGCATATCATTGCATGCTCACTTTCCTAATCTGATCATTGAGGACAAATGTGTGCATAAGCAAATGTGGTGAAGAAAGCTGATGGTGCCCGGCTACCAAAAGATATAGTGTCTGGGGTCTTAAAGGCTTGAGTGAACAAGCGGCCATTCAGCTCAGAAGCAATAAAGCCCACATGAAAGAAGCACACCAGCCTGTGTGGTCATGAGGTGGTGAAGGGATCCGGTGTCAGGCATCAATGAGCTAAAATTATATTATTATTAATGAGGGGGAGTACAGATTGGGGACCCAAAGCCCATCAATAGGTGAGGTGACATCCTCTTGCAGAGGGGTAACAAGAAGGAGATGAGCCAGTTAACATACAGGGTAGTAGCAATGAAATATGCAACCTTCCTCTAGTTCCCATGCTGCCTCCCACCCACTCTCATGACCCCAATTCTACCACATAAATCCAGCTAGACCAGGAGATGTACAGTGAAGTTGGAAACATGGGAAACTTAGGATAGATGATCCCTCAAGACTAGTAATAGGAGTGGTAATACCAGGAGGGTGGAAGGATGGAGGAATAGAAAGGGAGAACCAACTTCAGGGATCTACATGTAGCCTCCTCTCTGGGACACGGACAACAGGGAAGTGAGTGTTAGGACACATTGTACAGTGTACAGTATGAAAAAAATAACAATTTGTAAATTACTAAGGGTTCAAGGGGAAGGGTTCAAGGGGAGGAAGAGCAATATAGGGAGCTGATACTGGGGGCCTGGAGGGAGGGAGAATGTTTTGAGAGTGATGATGGCAATGGGTGTGTAAATGTGGCCTGCATACAATTGATGTTGGTATGGATTGTGATGGGAGTTGAAGGTCCCCCAATAAAATGATTCATTAAAAAAAGGGGGGGGGAGGGCAAAGGGGAGCTTTTTTTTTTTAAAGGAGCTTGTACCAGGGGCTCAAGTGGAAAATGTTTGGAAATGTATGTGGCAGCATGTGTGCAAATGTGCTTGATACAAATGATGTACTGAATGTTGTAGTGGCTGTAAGAGCCCCCAATAAAATTATTTTAAAAAATGCTCTTGGTGGAGGAATAAAAGTCTGAGTTGTGTTTTTTTCCTTAACAATTATATTGCCATATAACTCACATAGCCTACAATTCAGTAATTCAATCATTAAGAACAGTGGTACAATCATTACCACAATCAATTTTAGAACATTTTCTTCTCTCTTTACTATTTATTAGCTTTCCATTTCACTGAACCTCTCCTGCCAACCCCCAAGACCATAAATTCAGTTGGTACTACTTTAGTTGCTAAATTAAGTAGAGATAGCTGGAGAACAAGACGGCACATCATTAAAAGCTATGGCGGTTAATTTCATGTATCAACCTTGCTATAACCTATGATGTCCAGTTATTTGTCAAACTCTGAACACTGCGATGATCAGCACTAAAACCAGGGAGCCTTTGTGGTTAGTGGGTTACATGTTGAGTTGCGAACTTCGAGGCTAGCTGCTCTGTGGGAGAAAAATGGGGGTCTGAGAACCCCATCAGTTGGTTTTAAGTGACTTAGATTAGCCACCAATACTGTGACTGGAGTGTGTTTGATTGGTTGAAGGATTTCAAAATAAAACTGAAGATCTCCTGAGGAAGGATGCTCTCTCCACACCATGAGTGGATATTCTTCCAGAATCTGTAGAAATCTCCAGCCTCTGCCTATCCTATTTTACTAGTCCCACAATTCCAGGATCCAATTATCTGAAATAAGCTTTTCTTCTCTCTCATTCTCTAGGGGAACTTTGACTAAGCCAGGAGACGCTGGCAAGTAATCTGTGCAAGGATGGTGTAATTTAGGTCAGATGCTACAGTGGGGAATAAAAAGAGATTAGCTGTTGGATTTATATAGATAGTGGGCGTGGGGCCAATGGCTTTCCTGATCCAGTTGAAAGTGGTTGGAAAGATAAGTAACATTTAGACTAATTTTAGAGACTATATTTGATGTATCAGATACAGTACTTGGGACTTTATGTTAATGATCTCAAATCTCTAAACAATCTGAAGAGACAAAAAAAAACTCTACCACATGCCACCACATGCATGTGGTGCACGTGCTGCGACGTTTGTTTGAATTTACTGTCGTGGGAACAACACATCTCAATAATCATTTTCAGTTTGAAATTTGGTGTCATGAGTGACATTAGATACATTTTTTCCATCTACAAAATGTATGAAAAGACAGAGTGCATTGTAGTGTGGATTACTACAGATGTAGTTAGGTTAAAGGGTGGCATGTAATTTTCCTTCTGAGGTAATGTAAATTTGTTACCGTTTTTTAAAATTTTCTGTTTTCTTTATGATTGAGGTTTTATCCTGTCAATGTTGATGGGTTTGTTTGTTGTTTAATTTTGTTTGTTTTTATATGAAATCTAGGATAAAGATATAGAAACAATGGATAGACATATAGTTCCTTAGGGTCATGGTAGGAGAGGTGATGGAAAATGAGTTTACAGCAATAAGTAGAAGGAAGAACTCAGTCTTATAATTGATTGCAGCAGTGATTACACACTATTTTTCAAATGATTGAACTATTGGAATATGTGACATGTGAATGATATGTCAATAAAACTTAAAAATAAAAGCAGGAAAAGACAATGGGATGAAAACTTATAGTCACCATGGTGAAGTACTAATGTGAGGGCCTCTTTTCACTCTTTGTAACAAAGTAGTCGGGTGTACATTGTTCTTCTCAATTTCACAAGTGAATAAATTGAGAATAGTCATGATGAAGTAATTCATCCAAAGACACACAGCTAATAAGTGACAAGATGAAAAGTGATCTGGACCAATGTCTGTCTGAGTCTCAGCCCTTTCTTTTTTTCCCCCAAGCTCACACATTGTCTTCAGTGATGCATAGACTGAACCTGGAGAACTAAAGGTGATAAATGAGTACAAAAAAAGGGGAAAAGACCTTATGAAAGTGAAAGTTTTATGAGAGTAAGCATTTTTGTAACTATTATGAAGAGACTTCAAAAAAGTCATGGAAATATGGAATTCAAACATAATTCAATTCTTCTGCAAACTTTTTGAAGCCTCTGCATACTCTATTGTTCACATCAGGGAGAAAATGACTGATGTCTGTAATTTGTAAAGGTTGATTGAGTTCTCTCAAATCAATGAAATATTTCTGTTTCTTGCCTTTCTATTGAACAAATGCTGATCACATAATCATTAGACCAGAGCAAGTCTCTTACCAAAATCACTCTCTGTTCCTTTCTACTTCTCTGTCTATTCCCTGTCAAGTTCTGATATTTCTCAGGGTCTTTTCCCTTCACTCTTTTACTTGAGTTGGTATATCCCTTTTTAGAACTCTCCTTGAAATTAACGGAGTGCCCAGTACATTATCATGGACTGCTCAAGAAGGCATGTAAGTAGCACACTGAAATGTAAAGCTATTTTTCTCATCATCCCAAGACCAAAAAGCTTATCTTTCAGCCATATCCCTGCGGATACCACATGGACTAGATGAATAGTGTATGGAAAGGGCTAGAAGCATAAGTCTGAAAAGCAGTGTTGGAAATCATTGGGGTACTGGGCTGAGAAAAGCACAATTGTGGCTCTCTCCCCTCAGATCTTGATGCCATTCCCACCCCAGTTCCCCAATGGAACAATTCCCATATTGTTTACCATTAGATCTTCTGATTGTGCCTCTCACAGCTGCACATCTTGATCATCCAGCTGGAAGTTCTTAACGGCCTGTGACTTGGATCCTGCGGGAAGTAAGGGCTAGTATTGAATCTAGTATTGGCCACAAACCTCCAAAGAATTCACCAGGAGGACGAGAGTAAAACATGGTGATGTCTGGACACCGTGCCCTTTCACATTCTTAATAATCCATGTGCTGTATATGAACCAATAATAGATCATGCCAATATTCGAACACAAGAGCCAGAAAACTAGAGGGAATGAGAAAGGAAAGACATTTTTTCATCAACTCCATACCATGCAGTTTTTATGAGTAAGAACATTGGCTTGTTTTACTTTTAGTGATTTCATGATTTGGGTTATCGGTTCCTTAAAGTGCATAGAATTCTGTCTTGTGCCTATTCCTTCACCTAGTATATGACATATCACTTGGCAGAAGCGAAAAGGTGAGTCAGACCCAGGTGACAACTGTGGAGACAGGAAAATTGGAGGTTGTTTGGGCTATGAATAATTTCCTTGTTTAACTTCTGAGGTGTTTCTGAGGTGACATTGTGTGTAGGGGATGGGAGGAGGAAGACAAACATCATCAGAAATCCTGGAAAGTGAAGAGAGAATGTGAATTTCACTGATGGGAGGAAATTGTACTGTCTTAATTCTGATATCAACATACAAGGAAACAACCTCTTTTTCTCCTAAGATTATTAATATGAATCATAGTAGACATTTGTAAACTGAGAAGTCCTAAGATGTGTAGACACAAGCTTAACAATTGATGTTTGTAATCATTCAGAATATTTTTTCTAAATTTTTCTTGGGCATTATATTTCCCTATTGAATTTATTTCCTATTACCTATCAAAATACATCTTTAAGCCATGCGGGGTGATAATTGCTTACTTAATGTACAAAGTTGGAAACTTTATTTCAGTGAGAGCTTGAGATTGTCCACTGATTCTACTTGTCAATATGATATTGGTATGTGAATTGATGAGGCAAGTAGCTATGACTAAGCTGTGACATCCAGGATTGCATCATACTCCCTGACAAATATTGGGTCAGCAGCCAGCCGTCAGCTGCAGTGTTATGTAATTACGCCAGAAGAGATTTGGACCAATGGTGGAGATATTTCTATTTATAATTTAATTCTTTCTTGCTAAAATGCATATTAGAGTAGCCTGTTCCTCTCTCTCTATCCTCTCTTCCAAAGGCCTCTTCCTTCTCCCCACCTTGTTTTAAAATCTCTTCTTATCATGAGTTTTAAAAGAGAACATAAAATTATGCATTGAGTTGCTAACCACAAAGGTAGTTGGTCAAAACTCCTGGGACTCCTCAGAAGAAAGATGGGGCTTTCTGCTCATATAAGAATTACTGTTTTGGAAACCCACAGGGGAAATTCTACTACATTCCATCAGGTGTCTGTGAGTCAGCTTTGACTGGATGGCAGTGAGTAAGGGATAGACAGTTATTCAAAAGTCAGGAAGTTAGCTGCCAGGAAGCCCAGGAAACCAAACAGCATAAGTAGAAAGGGCATAAGAACACTGTCTATATATTATAATAGAATCATCTCAGAAACTGACCCTGGTCAAGTTCCAATTCAATATAGATGGAGACTATTTTAAATAAAATGGACTGAGAAGCAGTGTGATCTTAGTTGATCAGCTCCAAAGGATTTGGCCCCCATTGTAAAAATAAAGAACTGTCCAAAAATGATAACAGTATTTTTTCTGGGAATAAATTTTAGCTCAGTAAGAAAAAAGTAGAACTTAAGACTGTTCTCAGTGCTTCCAGTCTCACATTGGGAGCTCTGGCCCTTTACAAGTTCACTTCTAAACTAGAAGCATGGATGCACTGAGGAATGTGGGGCTTGTGCTACTGAGGCCTGCTGCAGAGCAAGCTGTGTCTGTTCTGAGAGCACAGAGCTGGATTACACAAACAAAGAACATAAAAAAATACTCATTGCCATGGAGTAGATTCTGATCCTTAGGGACCCTGCAGGCCTGAATAGAACTGCACCTGGATATTTGTGTGGCTGTACATTTTTATAGAAACAGAAAGCCTCTTCTTTCTCTAGTGGATTAATTAGTTGGTGGATTCAAACTGCCAATCTTGAGATTAGCCCATCAACTTATAAACCACCATACCACCATAGCACCTTTACTCATTGCTATTGAGTTGATTCCCATTCATAGTGACCCTATGGGACAGGGTAGAACTAGCCCTATGGCTTCTGAAACTTCTATAACTCTTTTTCTTTAAACTATAACTCTGTATGAGAATAGAAAGCCTATTCTTTTTCCTACCATGGCTCCCTAAGGCCCTAGAAATAGAGTCCTTTCTGGAATTACTTGCTGTCAAAAGAGTCCTAGCAAATAGTTCTGTGTCCTTGCTTTTGCACATGTTGGTTCCTCTGTTCTGTCTGTTCTAACTGTCTTTACACAAAGTCCAAACCCTGAGTGCAGTTCAGTGAAGATCTTCTTCAGTGGTCCCCCTTTATTGTTAAATCAACAACTGCACTTCCCTCGGTGACACAACTACACTCAACTGCTAGTCTCTGCTGTGGCACCAGAATGGTTAATGTAGAGCCATTATTTTGGAGTGAGTTTTTTGAGTTCTTTGAAGGTAGGAATCTGATCTGTATTATGACACTAAAATGTAGTGGGCAATTAGTGACAGCTTGAATTACTCTAACATTGAGAGTTAAATTCCTCTTCCAGTGGTCCCCATAACTGAAACTCTCGAGTGATACATTGAGATTGCATTGAGATTGATTCTTTATCTGATTTCACTTAGGCCAGGGGATAAGATGCCTTTGTAATTGTTCATAGGTGCCATTGTAAGTTGACTCCAGTCAGGGGGAGTGAGGAGTGGAGACCCAAAGTCCATCCGTAGACAATTGGACATCCCCTTACAGAAGGGACACTAGGCAGAGATGAGCCAATTGGGTTCATATATAGTACCATTGAAACATATAACTTTCCTCTAGTTTTTTAATGCTTCCTTCCCCCCACTATCATGACCCCAATTCTACCTTACAAATCTGACTAGTACATGGGTATACATCAGAGCTGGAAACATAAGGAATTCAGGACAGATACACTCCTAGGACAGATACACTCCTAGGACAGATACACTCCTAGGACCAATATTGAGGGTAATGATATATATCATGAAGTAAGGGGATAGTGGGGGGAGAAAAGGGAAACCAATCACAAAGTTCTACATCAACCCCTAGGGACAGACAACAGAAAAGTAGGTGAGAGGAAATATCAATCAGAGTAAGACATGAAAAAATAATGATGATTTATAAATTATCAAGGATTCATGAAGGAGGGAGGGGAGGGGAGGAAGGGGAAAATGAAAAGCTGATCAAGGGCTCGAGTAGAAAGAAAATGCTTTGAAAAGGATTAGGGCAACAAATATACACATGAGTTTGACACGATGGATGAATGGATGGATGAATGGATGGCTGGATGGATGATGATGAGTTGTATGAGCCCCCAAGAAAATGATTTTTAAAAAGCCGACTCCAATTCATGACAGGACAAAAGGATACATCATCCTTATGATTGCTACTATGTTGGAATTCATTGTTGTGGCTACTGTGCCAGTCCGTCTCACCAAAGAGTGACTATTTCACCAAACATGCTGTCCTCTTCGTCTGAGAATCACATGGGCAGAATAAATGAATCGAACTAGGTTCTTGGGGATTCATAAGACTTTTATAGATGAATTTTTAGAAATGCAAAGGCATTGCCCTGGAGTCACATCTGAGTCACAGTAACTTAATGAACAGAGCAAGTTGCCCCAAATGATGTCCAAGTACAGAAGCCCATTGTCTCAGCTTTCCTCATTGAGCAACTTGTGAGTTAAAACCACGGACATTGCCATTCATAACATTGCTTATTCAACTGTATCGCAAAAGCTTCTTGTTTTCAGAAATAGATTGTTTTGGGGGCTTCATCTGATTTCTAATATCCTCTGTGTTTTTATTTGATATTGGGGTTTATCTCTGTTGTATTTTATCATTGTGTGTAGCTTTTTTGACCGTGTTATTATATTTTTCAGTATATGAAACCCAAAACAGGTGAATCTATAGAAATAACAACTAGAATAGGGTTCCTGGGGAAAGGTGGTTGTGGATAAGGGGGAGCTGATATAAGAAGTTAAGGAGAAAGAAAATGTTCCAAAACTGATTTTGGTAGTACAACACTGCTGGAAATGATTGATCTGTGGAATAGTCTGATGTCTAAATTAGCTCCTAACAAAATGATTGAAACAACAAATAAACCAAAAACTTCCTTATTCATTGCTGCAATTTGTCCTTTTATAGCTAGGATTTAAGATATTTGCTTTCTGTTCTATGTTATAAGGTGTTGTTTTTATTTCTTCCCTTGTGTTCTAGGACTTTGGCACCTCTTTAAGAAAATGAAAAGCACAGTAAAAAGTCACCCATCCCCCCTCCCCAAATCAGATTGTCCTAAAACCTCAAACTGCAGTTATCCTCTTTTTTGTTCAATTACCTGCAGTGTTCAGAGCCATATATTCTAAACTGTCAAGTGGTCGATCATGAAGAAGTGAAAATACAGGTCATGGACATTCAAAGGCCAAATCCTTGATATGTCTACCACTGTATTATAGACAACCCACACCCCACACACCCATATTTAGTTAGTCAGAAGCTTGGTGAGAAATATTTGGAAATTTTCTGAGTTCTAGCTTTTAATTATATAGATTACTTAGAATTTTTAGGTATATTTCATTAAAATCAGGTTGAAATTGCATTTTACTCCCAACCTATCGTGGGGCTAAATGTTTCATAGCGTGGTAGTTAAGTATTAAGACATAGAGTCAGAAGAACATGGATTCAGACCCTAGATTTGTCATATTAATATATTTAATATGTAATTACATGACACTATAATACTACAAATATAGCCACACTAAATAAACAACTCAATCCAGGCTCGGCACATTGTAAGAATCCAATTTCTCATCATTATTATTAATGTTATCTATTACCAGAGCCCCTTCTAAAATTTAGACTCTAGTGCTCACTTCGGCAGCACATATACTAAAAAAACTTAGACTCTAAATAGATGAGCTGAGGAATTTGTTGGGAAATTTCATTCATTGCTAATATGTGAATACACTCTATCCTTTTGATACCTGGTGTACCACGTGTTCTTTCATAACACAATATGGACTGAACATCTTGGCTACCAACCAGTATATGCTTTCATCCTAATTTTTCACCATGTGATATTTTATTATGATATGTACTAGGGAAATAAATGAAAAAAAACAAGTGGTTTTATAAAAAGAATAAAGAGTTATCATTAAAAAGATTTAACTCCAGCCTTGTATGGCAATAGAATGAACTAAATCTACACATGGTAGAGAAAGTACGAGTGAAGTGACAAAAACCAAGTGACAAAAAACCAAAAATTGAAAATCCATCTACATTTCAAAATCTCCCCAGATAACTCATTCTGCTTTTTACTATACCAGCATCAATGAAGATAGCACATATTTCTTTTCACAATATGTAGCACACATAGTTTGTGCCTTTACGTCCAGAGAAGGAGCGTGGGGGATGTAGTGGTTACATATTAGTGGTTACATACTAACCCTAAGGTCAGAAGTTCAAAACCAACAGTTGCTCAGTTCAAGAAAGATGGAGCTTTGTGCTTCCATCAACAGTTGCAGTTTTATAAACTTGCGGGATCAGTTCTGTCTCGTCCAGGATCATTATCAGTAGGTATCACATCAATGGCAGTGAGTTTTTTGAAGTCCAGAAAGGGCATGCAATAATATGGAAACAATAGCTAAACTAACAAAAGACTTCCATAGTGATGAAAAAGTGAGTGCAATTCAGGAACAGAGAATTATTTTGAGATATACCCACAGATGATGTTTGATGTTCAAGTTGTTCCAAAAGCAAACCTAGAGATTATAAAATACAACAAAGATATAATGAGGTTCGTAATGTCTGAATAACACTGTGAAACTACTGTGAATACCAGCATGCTTCATTTTATATGACACTACATGGATAATGCCACAATCTGGCTAACATCACAGTTGTCTGGTAATCGAAATAATTAACTAGGGTGCTCAATGACATTAGAAAAAATACATTCCTTAAAAAGTATATAATGCTCTTCTTAGCTAAGTAGATGATATTAACCTTTAAGCATGAAACAAGAAGCAGTTGTGACAACAAATCGAAGACCTCTTTAGAGTATTGAACAATATAAACGTTACTTTGAGGATAAAGTTACACCTGACCCAAGCCATGGTATTTTAAATTGCTTCATATACACATGAGAGTTGGATATTGAATAAGGAAGACCACAGTTTAATTGATGTGCTGAGTTTGCATTCCGGTGCAGGCAAAGAAGTTTGAAAGTACTATGAGCTGCTAGAGGAACAAATGGATGTGTCTTGGAAGAAGTATCCTCACATTGCTCCTCATAGGCACACGCACTTTGGACGTGTTGTCAGGAGAGACCACTTCTCGGAGGACATAATGTTTGATAACATAGTGGGGCAACAAAAGAGAGGAAAGTTTAACACAGTGGCTGCAACAATGGCTGGAGCATAGCATCAATTGTGAGGATGGTCCAGGATTGAGCCATGCTTCCTTCTCTTGTGCAGAGAGTCCCTATGGATTGGAACCAATCTGATGGAACCTATCAGAACATTCTCATTTTTTTGTCTACTTAGGAGGTTAATAATAATTTTCTATTCATTTCATGGAGCAAGAAGGTAACATAAATAGATGTAAAGTACTTTGAAATGTTAAATGGCTCAGGAAAATATCAAGATATTGTTAACGGTTCTTAATTCCTTTGACTGTTCCGATCACAATCTGTAGTCTGGAACTATGAGGCTGGCAGGGAAGCAAATGGAAATATTCCTACTTTCTAGGAATGAGTTCATATCATGTATCATCTGCAAGATAAATATAATTTCCTAGGATGCTTTCCTTTTCCATGTCAGTCTACTTGGCTGAATTTTTCAAGTTGTCTCAGAACTTGTCTAAAGGGGTGGGAGGAAGAGGAAAAGGAAAGTAAAACTGAAGAGGGACCCACAAGCTGGAAGTGTCCAGCTCTTTAACCTCCACTACATTTGGATCCGTGTGGCACTTGTGGGTTTCTGACTCTCATTCTCTTTCCAGCTTGTCTGATCAGGTCCCTTGCTTCAGGCCTGGAATCAGACCTCTTACCTTGCTCATCAGTTAAATAATCATGAGCTCCCCATACATTTTTCCTGGTTCAGTTTTCACTCTTCTTGGCATCAATCAAACTTAACAATTTTATAAGTAGGCTAGTCAACTTCTATTGACATGTCTGAGACTTCCACAATTTTAAAACTTATAATCCTCCATCTTGGCAACCACCTCAGTCTCAGGCAAACCAGAACAGTTGCTCATTCTATTATTAAATTATTTTAAAATACATGAGTTAAAAAGAGAAAAATCTATAGATTGAAATGTTTGATGTTTATTTTTTAGATGCAAATAACTTATTTTTAAATATTACCTCTTTGGTAGTAATTAATGTAGGCATAAAGAAATATTTTTAATTAAGTTTGATTCATTCTAAATATTGCATGTGAATTTTTGAGTGGCTAAGAGCTGAAATAATCACTTCTGTTACTTTTCCAATGCTCTTGTCAATTACATGTCACAGAAAGCCAGTTGTCCTTGAGTTGATTCAAACTCATGACAGCCCCTGTGTGGCAGAATAGTACTCCAGAGGATTTTCAAAGGCTAGGTTTTTGAAAGGAGATTTCTAGGCCCTTCTTCTGAGATGTCCTTAAGTGAACTTGAACTTTCTCCCTTTTGTTCAGTAGTCCAACATATTGATGGTTTTCACTCCTTAAATATTTTCAGTACACATTGAGGCCACTGTTCTCTGTTTATGTGCAATTATGTCTCTACTTAGCACAGGTCTTCGAATATATATGATACGGAAGCAATAGTAAACATGAAAAAGTAAAAGGCGGGAGAAACAAAGAGTATTTTTGAAATCATATTGAGACTGTAACATGCAGTCTCTGAGAGGACTGCTTTAGGGAACCAAGGGCTTTGCCTGACAGTAAGGAAGAGATGATGTTGTTCTGTTGACCATGGTGAATGTGATTCTTTCTTATTCATTCTGTGTACCTTATATAGTTAAGAATTCTATAAATCCTCACTGCCATGGAATTATGTCTGATTTATAGTGACCCTAAAGGACAAGTTAGAACTATCACTACTATTTCCAGAAGAAGAAAGTCTCAAAGTTATGTTTTAACCTGTGATGTTTATAAAGGAATAATACTGATCTTAGAATATTTACCTCATTTTTTATCTAATGTGGTAAATTGTCGGCACTTCAAGAATTTCAAAGTTATTTTCTCTCAAACTTTTTTTGTTTTGCAAATCTTGTTCACAATTTAATGAATAAAACTTATAAATTAAAATTTATATAAATGTTGACTGAGAAAGTTTGAGAAAACACAGCAGTTGCTTTAAATTTTTATATATTCTAAGTTATAGTACATTTTAAATGTTTGACTACAAGGTGAAAGGCAATTTAAGAATGTGTAAAATTATATAAGAAATTAGTTACAATTTCCAAAACGTTGGAATCAAACCATAAATGACTCACACAGCAGATTTTTTAAAGTTCATTATAAAAAGGTATTAAAAGATAATGGAATTCATAGAAATCAAAGTAAAACCACAAACTAGTAGGGTCATCGGTGAGGGAATTGTGGTAAACCTAAGAACTCTGATGCTTGGAATACACAGGCTATCAGAAATAGGGAAGACATAAACACAGAGGAAGCATACATTGACAAGTGGGATAGAGTGGATAACATACCTGTTCACATAGAAAGAATTCACAAAGAGGGTAATAAGAAAACCCACAGACTGGGAAAATCTCTTTAGCAATAACATATCAGACAAAGATGTTATTACTAAAATATACAATATTTTGCTAGCCTATAGCAAAAAAACAAAACAAAACAAAAAAAAACAGCCCACCAAGGAAGTGGGCAAAGACCTTAACAGAAGTTCTACAAGGTTGGAAATCTAAATGACCAATAAACATATGAGAAAATGTTCCTGATCCTTAGCCACAGAGAAATGCAAATTAAAATAAATATGCGATACCACCCAATACCCTCAAATAATGGCCAGTTCAGAAAGCAACAAGTGTTGGAGGGACTGTGGTGAGATAGGGACTCTCATCCACTGCTGGTGGACCTATAGATACATGCAGCCACAATGGAAATTGAGTTGGTAATATCTAAAACAGATGAAAATCAAGCTTTTATATGATCCTGCAATTCCCCTTCTGGACATCAAACGCAGAAGAAGTAAGAAACAGACCAAGACCAGATATGTGCACTCCAGTGTTCATTGTGGTGCAGTTCACAATCACAAAGGACTGGAAACAATCTAAATTTCCATCAACTGACCAATGAATTAAAAATTCTGATATATACATACAATGGAGTACTATACAACCCTAAAAAAGCAGCTATAAGCACATTGCCTTTTGGGAAGAGTTGGAGAAAATTATGTTAAGAAGTTAGCCAAGCACAAAGGGATAAGTACAACATGAGTCCACTGAGGTAAGCTCAAAAACTATAATGGGCATAGAGGATGAACTACTTGATGTACAAATCTGGGGTTGAGTTACAGGTACTTTGGCAGAGGTCTGACCCAACTCAGGGATGCAACTAACAGCCAAATTTAAAAGGGGGAAAGAGACGGGGAAGAAGGAAGGAAGAAAAAAGAAAGGAAAAAGAAAGTGAAGGTGACAGGGAATAGGGCACTAATATACTCATGGGGAAGCTATTACTTATGTCTCCACAGGGAAGGGAGAGAGGGACCAGACTCCATTCCAGAGTCCCAAGCCTTGAGGGCAGTAGAGCAGTGAGCTAAAAGGACGACGGGGCTGGGCCCAAGCTGAGTTGGATTAACCCTTTCCCCAGAAGAAGGCAATACAGAGAACAACACTGAATATATAGCCTGGGGAGAGAGGCAGGCCTGTCCAGATCACACAGAAGTGAACAAGAGGAAGAGAGAGGTTCTGTAGCACAATGGATAATACATTGGACTTCTTTTGTTAATATTTTTTTCCACATTGGACTTCTAGTGAATAAAAAAGTAAGAGAGAGTTGATCTCATCATGGTCCATCAAGCCCCAGGAGCAGCCAGTGCATAGAGAGGGCCGGCCCCACCACAAGATATAAAATTCCCTCACCGACACATAGTGCTGTGGTGAACAATACTGGAGATTTGTTGGAATGTGTACCTGGTCTCCCCATGCACAGTGGGGTGAATTGTGAAGGGAGTGCAACTGGGAAGCAAGGGAAACAAAGTAGCCAAGTCCTCCAGGAATCCTGAAAATACACTTCTGACTTGGGGGACAGATGGGGTTTGGCACCTCATCAGACTTGATCAGGAAACATACATCAGGGTGAGAAGACAGACCTGGAATTATCTTTTGTGTTTTTAATCCTGTTCTACCTGGTTGTTTTACTGTTTCTTTTTCTTTCTCCCTATGTCTGCCTATATAGGACAGGCAGGACAAACAATTCCAAGGAGAAAATGATAGACCCAGTGGTTCTGGGGGGACAGGGGAAAGGTGGGGAAGGGGCGGAGGAGTGGAGAGACCACAAACTCAGAGATAAGGGAAAAACAAGAGATCTAAAATTGATGGTGAAGAGGTCATATGTCAGGTGGGGCTTGATCAAGAACATGTATCCAAAAGGAAATATGGAGATCTGCATGGAGAGTGAGCATGGTAGTGGGATAGGAGGAAGGTGAAAGAAAATAGAGGAAAGAAATAGGAGGCAACAGCTATTTATAGAATTATAACTACAGGCATTTATATATGTAAACACAATAATTTATAATGAAAGGAATAGAGGCCAATGTACACATATTTATATGATCAGTATTAAGAAAGCAGACAGACAGGCGTCTGAATCGTCAAGGCCTGCCTTAACACAAGAACACTTTCTTTTGGTAGCCTGGCATTCTGATACTCACCTTCCTGACACGATCACTGAAGACAAAATGAGTGTATGGGTAAATGTGGCGAAGAGAGCAGACGATGCCTGGCTATCAAAAGATACAGCATCTGAGGTCTTAAAAGATTGAAGTCACACAAGCAGCCATGTAGCAGAGAAGCAAAAAAAATCCACATGGAAGAAGAAACACCAGCCTGTGTGATCATGAGGAGTCAATGAGATCAGGCAAGAGGTATCAAAAAATCCAAAACAAACAACTCTATTGTTATGAAAGAGGGGCTTGGCATGGAAACCCAAAGCCCATCTGTAGATAATTGGAAATCTCCTCACAGAAGTGGTATAAGAAAGGAAGGATTCAACCAAGACATGGTACAGACTGATGAATACACATCATTTCCTGCCGAATGCTTCCTTCTCCCAACTACCACAACCCAGTTCTAACTTTCAAATTTGGCTAGACCGGAGAACACACATTGGTAAAGAAACGAGCTCTTGAGACAGAGAATTCAGGAAAGATAATTACCTCCGGAACAGTAATGGAGGAGCGAAAGCATGAGGGCAGAGGTATGGTCAGGAAAGGGTAAAAGTGAGAAAAGGGGCATCCATGATAAGATAG
Source organism: Nesogale talazaci (assembly GCA_004026705.1). Classification (NCBI taxonomy): domain Eukaryota; kingdom Metazoa; phylum Chordata; class Mammalia; order Afrosoricida; family Tenrecidae; genus Nesogale; species Nesogale talazaci. Next base: position 1,896 of record PVJH01038046.1, on the reverse strand, counting down.
ACTGTAAAGCCCCACCCCACCCTGAAAAGGGGACAAATAACAGAAATCTGGGTGAAGGAAGACAAAGAATAGTGTAGGATATGAAATAGTATAAACAATATATAATTGGTCATAGATACAAGGAAGTGGATGGGAGGGGTAAAAAGAAGAGCTTTTACTAATGGTTCAAGCAGAAAATGTTTTAGAAATGATCACAACAAGTGTACAGATATGCTTGATGCAATTGGTATGTGGAATGCCATCAGAGTTGTAAGAGTCCCCAGTAAAATTATGGGAGGGGAAATAAGATCATGGAACTTTTTCCACAAATATTTTGAAGCCCTTGCATATTTATTGTTTCCTAATATCCATAACTTTTTTATTCATTGAGTGAATGATTAATAGCAAAGGGTTTATCAATTGTTGACTTATTTGTTTTCTGATTAGAAAGTATTTTAGAGATTCATACATATTAGTAGTGATACTATACACTGATGTGCATTTAAAATTACTAGAGACATTTCTTCTTTAATTTTGTATTAAACATGACACTAAGAATAAAGTATTATGTGACTCTGTTTAATATATTTAGGTTATTGCATGATATGTGAATTACATGTCAATAAAACTGTTTAATTTTTTTAAAGAATAAATCAAAAAAAATCCCTTGAGAGCAAGGATGAGGAGTAGATCAAACCTCACAGTGAGAGCCCATGAGGCTATGTGTCAGACAGGGTTCTCTAGAGAAACAAAACCAGGACACCAGGATTCTCTCTTTATTGATGTGGATAGAAATATATCTAACAAGAAATAAACAGTTAACTAATCTATAAAGCAGTACAAATGGCTCGGTGCAACTCACTTGCATGAGACAGCTAGTAGACTGGCAGTCCTTTGAGCCTTGAGGGCTTTGGAGTAGTCCTCTGTCGAGCAATTCAGGCTATCCAGCCACAAGCAGCAACAGCAAGGTAGGTCGTCAACAGTCAGCTGGATGGCAGGGTCCTATGGTCCCCAGCTCAAGAGATGTATATTCCAGGAGCATAGCCACTTGAAGGAATCTCAGCTCACAGCGAGACTGTCCACGGATTAGGTGTTCCACGGGTAGTTTAACTTGCAGATTGAGACACAGAACAAACAAGGCAGCCGACTGGTCTGAAGATCCGCAAGCAAGAGAGAATGGGGAGGCTTGCTGAGCCATTTGTATCTCTGATCTCACATGTGTTCATAGGCCATGTTTTCACAACAAACCTACCTATCTCAGGCTCTAATGCCCAAAACTCCAAAGTGGTCAGAGTATTCAGAAGTATTGACAGAAGCCCCCAGAGAGGGTCTCCAAAAGTTACACATTAGATGCCTGGAGTAGGTCCTATGAATGCCAGATGCAGATTCGAGAATGCAGTATGGCTTTGTCTTTAAGCAGATCCTGGGAATATTGATAGCAGCTTAACCATGTTACTTCAGTATGAGATACTTGCAATAATTTTGCATAATAAAAGGAGGTTTTGCATAATAAGCTATAGTAATAATAATTTATTAATACTGTGTCATTATTTTAATAAAACTGGGTTTTCTAGCAAAGCCACTTATCTTCCTTTCTTAGTTTTCTCAAGACTTTGGAGGCATTGCAATATCCTTTAAATAGTCATTTACCTGGCTTCCAGGAGACTTAAACTACCAACACAGCCATGCAAACCAGAAATTGGTAGTATTTAGATTCAAAATGTGCAGAACTTCAGCCAAGAAAATACTAGCTTTATTAAATATACATAAACAAAACTCAGAACTGTCCATCTGGGGAAACATTTCCAAGAATCTTCTTTGCAGAATCAAAATCAATAATGGGTTTGATAAAATAAGTGAGGTATTTTTATATGATGGAAAATAGCACAACCATTAAAAGACACTGAAAATTGAAAA
>PVJH01038045.1:0-17382 GCA_004026705.1 Nesogale talazaci | reverse complement strand
CCCAGGGAGGCTGGGGGTGTCGAACTGCTGGGGTTTGCAGTGAGATGGAACTTCTGCGAGCCAGCAGGCTCGTTCACCTGGGCGCTGCCTTCCCGCCCCGGCCTCCAGCGGGAGGAGGCGCCCTCCGCGGCGCCCCAGAAGGGCTCCGAAAGCACAGGCAGCCCCTCCCGCCGGCCCCCCTCCCTTCCCAGCTCCCTCTGCAGCACTTAAAATGTAAATGCACATGGTGATTAGCTGCGGGGTCGCTAATTACAGCTGAAGCCATTCATTATACTGTCAGCTCGCTTCGCAGCCCGCCGGCTGCGCGCTCTGGCGGGAGGCAGAGGGGTGGGATGTAGGGTGGGGGGAAAGTGGCAGAGGGAGACAAGGGTCTGAGGGTGGGGGTTCGCGTTGAGTAAGCAAGCGTCTGGAGCTAGGCTGGAGGGCGTGGGGGGTGGGGCGGAGGGAGGCTATGAAGGAAGGTGATGGGTGGTGACGAACTGGGGCGATAGGGAAGCGGGACTGAAAGGCTGGGGAGGGGTGGCGGGAGAAATAGAAAAATGGGGGGGGTGTATTATGGGGAAACCGATGGGGAACTGAGTGAAGGGAAGCGCTCTAGATGGGGAGAAAGTAAAGGGAAGGTGGGTGATTAAAGGTACAACCTTGGCGGCTTTATCATGTGGGGTTGGAATGATAGAAGGGCATGCAGGCAATAGGACTACACGATTTTTAAATTATTATTTTTTAGCAATCTGTGTTTGTGTTTCTAGAGGCCGATGTATTTTTACTTTTATTGTGGATAGCAATCCATATAATCAAAATATATGAAACAAAAATTTTGCCATTTTAAAACGTACAATTAGGTGACATTAGTTTCTGTGTGTTCAGATTCGCCGGGCACCACTGGCCATTTACAAAGGTTTGCCGTCACCACCAATAAAAACTGTACCCTGTCAGCAGGGACTCCCACTCCTGCCTCCCCGTTAAGACTTTTGCCTGGCATATTTCATATGTAAATGGAGTCATAAGGATTTGCCCTTGTGTGTCTGATGGATACCGCTCAGCCACCGTGGTCTGCCCCCCTCTAAAGATTCACAGTCGTGGAAACCGTACAGAACAGCCCACTCTGTCCTTCAGTTTCCTTAAGCATTAAAACAGGTTCAGTGGGTGGTGCTCGGCTTGAAATATTTTCAAGGTACATCCTTGTCCTATCAAAATCTCACTTCTCTCGATGGATGAATCATTCATTACATGTACATACTTTTGTTTAGTCATCTGTCGAAAGGCCCTCGTGCTGTTTCTAAATGGATGTAAGTATGTTGCTAAAAAATCTCAAGGAATTAGCACAGAGAGGTCTTACTGCCCCCCAAGACAGGACCTATTTTTTGGGGGGGGGGGCATCACTGCCCTCAGGTGGTGGAAGTAGGAGGCCCAGCCTTTGCTCTGTGGAACTGGAATCGAACTTCCATCCCAGTGGGCCGCAGTCCCGTGCACAACCACTACGCCACCGGGGGACAGGACCTATTTTTTATGAGGTCTTTTTTTGCAAGCAAGAACTAAAGATGAACACAGACTAAGGGTGGACTCTTGGAACAGTTTATGTAGCGTGAGGATGACGCTGAAACCTTCATTCATTTCTTTCTGCCTCTGTGTGACCTGAGGGAATTTACCACTCTGCCTTGATTTCCTCATCTGTGAAATGGAGTCGTGACCATAGCCTGGGTCAAGGAACCCTGGTAACTTCTCAGGAAATGTTGACTTGCTATTTTTCATGTATTATCTGTGGGATTAAAGTGAGTAAAATAAAAGCAGGGGAGATGAGGGTAAAGCAAGCCTGTGAAGGGACATAGAAGGTTCTTAATTTGTTAGGGAGTGGTGACAACTTAGATTCCAAAGAACCTGTTTGGTGTGGCAGCACCTGTGCTCTGTACTGGGTCTTCTCTCTGTCTTTCTCATTAAATAATAGTTTATTGACACCTGTCCTCCCAGATTCCAGGTCACTTTTCCCACTTGGGGATCTGTGTGGCCGCCCCAGGAAGCTGGTGGGCTGCAGCAGGGCAGCGTACTGCTGGCTCCTGGAGACTCCCAAGGCTGCTTCTAGAACTGGCTTCCTTGTAATGCTTGAACACAGTCGGCAGCCCCATCTCTTCGTACACCGCCTTTACCTGTGCCACCTTCTCGGTCTCCTTCTGCCCATAATTCTCCTTCAGGACCTGGCCTGTTGGCCTGTTGCAGGCCCTGAACCGCCGGCCAGCTGCATGCGTTGTCCTGGAGGTCAGTGCCAGTCTTCCCTGTCTCACTGGGGTCACTAACGAGGTCCAGATAATCCCCCTGCATCTGAAAGAGCTTGCCTGTTTCCAGCAGGTTCCTCTTGGCATCGGCATGCGCTGTCTTCTCAACATGCCCACCATGGACATGGCAGCAGCTATAGGGAGGCAAAGGGAATAGAAAGCACTCCTGTCCTCCACAATGGATATGGACATCTGTTCAGTCAATCTGCCAAGACCCACGTTGCCCTGGGGGGCAGTCATGAGGTCCAGGTCCTGTCCCATCTCAGTCTGATAGGAACACTCCAGGAAGAGCTCGAGCAGGTCCAGGTAACCAGCCTGCTCCTTGCAGGAGAGCTTCAGCCGGCGGTAGATACAGAATTCCAGCAGCATGGCATCCTTGATGGCATCCCAAACTATATGACTGGCTTCTCAAACCAGCAAGGCTGCCCCTGGCAGGTGAGGGATGGATCTAGGATGTCCTCCAATACCAGGAGGAAACCTTGGCGCAACTCAACACACCGGTCCGTGCTCAGGGCCCATTGCAGACTCTCAGCATCCAGCTTCCTGGGCTCCACCAACTCCTGGAACACAGCCAGCATCGTCAAACCTGGGTGTACTTACCTCCAAGGTCACTGTACTCCAGGATCCCCTTGAGTCGGACACCTCTGGGTGTCCCAGCTCATCCTCGGCCAGCTCTTGGAGAATGTGGGAGAATTGCTAGGGGAAATTCTGCTTTTCTTGGGCACGAGCGTCCACTTTCTGGTCTCCATTCCTTCTGTTCCAGGATGCTGCTTCTGGCTTGGTCCTAGAGGGGGTCTTTTGGACTGTGTTAGGGTTCTCTGGAGAAACAAAACCAGGACATTAATAATTATATATTTATAAAGATAGATAAATAACACAAGAAATTAATGAAATCCTACTTAGTTAATTAGTTTTTTTTTTTTTCATTTTTGTGGGCATCACTGCCTCTGGTGGTTGTGGGTGCTACCCAGCCACCGCTGGATTTGAACCGCCAAGCCTGCAGGCTGCAGTTCCACACTCAACCACTTACGCCACCAGGGCTCAGCCCTAATTAGTTAATGTCAATTAATTTCTATTATAATTTATATAATTCATTAATTAATCTATAAAGTAGTCCAAATGACTCAGTGCAACTCATTTCCATCAGACAGCTAGTACATCGGCAGTCCTTTAAGTCATGAGGGCTGCTGGGTAGTCCTCTGTAGAGCAATTCGGGCTATCTGGCCACAGGCAGCAAGCAGTAAGGCTGGTCCCCAACAGTCAGCCAGATGACAGGGTTTGATAGTCCTCAGCTCAAAAGATGTATATTCCAGTAGCATGGCACAGCAGGGCTTGAAGGAACCTCAAATTACAGTGACACGGTCTATGGGAAAGCAGCTTGAAAGCAGCTTGAAGGAGGTTAAGTAACTTGTCCAGTGCAGCACGGGTTTGCAAGCTATAGGTAGTGCAGCTTGCAAATGAGGCACGGAACAAGCAAGACTGTATACTAATTCAATGATCAAAGACCAAGAGACAAGAAGGGTGAGGCTCACCAAACCATTTATCTCTTCACCCTTCACTTAACCCCACATGCGTTCATTGGCCATGCTGGCACAATAAGCCCACCTATCACGTGGACCTTTCAGAGAAAGTACATCCCACCCCTTTTGGACAAGCCTCTGCTCACCTGGGGGATGTCGTGAGACAAGGAAGGTTTCCTCTTTGGGGTAGAACCCCTAAAGCTACAGGGAAGTTAGAGGACTAGAGGGAACCCAGTTTATTGGGCACCCACCGAGCACCAGTTTTGAAGCAGGTATTCTCATAGGTCTATTCTCTGAGCGAATCTTTACAGAGTTACTTTTCAAGAAGGTATCCTCACTGTGGAGCACATGTCAGGACTGAGGCCCAGAGAGGTTACGTGACTTATCCAGTGTAGCACAGCCAGAAAACAGCAACCATGGCTACTTGAGCGCCGACAGTCTGTGTCCTTATGCTCTCAGCTCAGTAGAAGAGGAGAGCTTTCCAATGACTTGAGCTGCCCAATCAAGGTATGGGTTGGCTTTGGGGACAGTAGGGGATGGAGAAGACATGTTAGTTATTGGTATCTATTGCTACTTAATAAATGATCCCACATTATTCCCCAAAAGCATCAGCTTAAAGCAACAAACATTTACAAGGGGCTTCAAAAAGTTCATCAAGGGCTGAGCCCCGGTGGCGTAGTGGTTGTGCGCGGGACTGCGGCCCACTGGGATGGAGGTTCGATTCCAGCTCCAAGGAGCAAAGGCTGGGCCTCCTACTCCCACCACCTGAGGGCAATGATGCCTAAAAAAAAAAAAAATTTTTTTTTAAATTTAAAAAGTTCATCAGGATATAGAATTGAAGGATAGTGGCACGACCTGAAGCCCCCTCGTATTTCTGAGGGACGGAATCACAGTGCTTCTTCTCCAGGTGGTTCTTGCCCCAGTCGCTCATGAAGTTGCAGGTCAGATGCTGGCTGGGCTGCAATCATCTGAAGACTTAACTGGGGCTGAGGGATTGGTTCCCAAGCTCCCTCAAATGCCTATGGGTCTCTCCATGGTTCTATGCAGGCCATGACAGACAGGTGTCCAAAAGACAGAACATGAGAACAAGCAAACGGCCCGGTTCCATCATCATTTTTACTTTATTCTAGTCATTGGAAGGGATCCAAGCCCACATTCAAAGGGGGGGAAAGTAGACTTTATTACAGGTTGAATTGTGCCCTCCCGAAACATGTGTTGAAATTCTGTGCCCTGTCCTTGTGGATTGAATCCCATTTGAGATTAGGGTTCTTGTGGTCCACAAGGCTATTCTAAACTGTGTAATAAACAGGAAACGAGTCTGAACTGAAATTAAGTATTGTTTCATGGGTTTGAACCAGTCCATTCTGAGATATAAAAAGAGCGCGTTTTGTGCAGAAGCAGGGGCTGGGGAGCTAGATGGGGGAAGACAGATGCCAGACCGCATGAAGATTACAGACAGCAGAGGAACACAGAAGACGGGAGAAGCCTCAAGGACTTGGTAGGCAATACAAAGCCACAATGGGAGAAGTGTGTGTTCGGGCAGCAAACGGAGGAGGAGGAGGAGGAGGAAGAGGAAGATGAGGAGGAGGAGGAGGAGGAAGTAGGCATTGACACCCTGAAACAGAGATGTAGAAAGAGCACTGACCTTGGATCCAGAACTGGGCTGGTTACCCAGCATGCAGTAGGCAGTCTATCAATGTGTGCTAAAGGAGTGCACGCATGACAACTTTTCGAAGATGGTTTGCAAGTCTTAAGCCCTGGGTACCTCAGCAATCACCACCTTAGGGGACTTTCCCGAAGGTGGAGTGGGATTATGGGTGTGTGACCTAACACTGCTAGGACAGTCACAAGGTGCCCTGGTGACACTGGTTAAGCACGAGACTGCTCATTGGAAGGTCAGTGGCCAACCGCTCCCAGAGGAGGAAGATGTGACCTTTTATTTCCATAAGATTACAGCCTTGGAAATCTTTTGGGGCAGTTTGACGCTATCCTCCAGGGACACTAAGAGTTGGAATTGACTTGGTAGCAGAGATAAATGATGCCTGTACACCAACATCTCCTGGAGGAAGCCCCAAGGACCGGCCCCTCTGAGAACTCTGCTCTGAGTTCCAGGCCCTGCTCAGAGAGCACTTTCCCATCTCGCCTGGGCCATCCTGTTCACAAAGCCCCGCCTCCAGTCCTTGCAGTTCCCCTTGAGCCAGTTGGACGTGACTCAGGATTTTCTCTGCCAACCACGTCTCTAACCCTTAGGCCACAGCTCCTTCTGTGCCGGCTCTGGAAGTCAGGGTTTGCGCGGCAAATCCAGTGAGTGCTGCCATTTGGGAACCAGAGCCATTAATCTTCCATGAAATTCAATTGCTTTCCTCGCTGACAGGCCAAGTCACCTGAGTCCTGGAGGGAGGAGGCGGCAGTGGGGCCTAGAACGGAGGAGCCTAGATATCTAGGGGAGGAAGAGAGAAAGCTAAAACGGGCGTGGGAGCTCCTTCCACTTCTCCCCAAGAGTCCAATGTCTCCGCTTCCCAACAGCCCCCATCTGCCTTCCAGACTCCCACAGCAAGAAGACACGTTTCACCTGGGCAAAGTGAGAATTCCCAGAAGAGCTCCTGTCTCCCCAAAGGCCCCCCCAAGATCCCGGTGTGATATCTGAAATCTTTCACTATGGGGTCTCAGCTTTGGATCATGGTTCTGAAGATGAGGTCATCATCCTGAGCGTCATTCAAACCCAAGGTCACGCATGGCTGAAGAAGTGGGCTGTCTGAGAACCGTGGGGGTGGGAGCAAGGTACAGTGCCGATCCTGTGAGTCTGCGTTGCGTACGTACATCCTGATGTACAGACATCATTCCGACCCTTTTACATGCTTCACTCAGGGATGGACGAAAACACTTCACCAGTCAGGGCGACTGGTGAGTCCAGGCCAGGCAGATGGGGGGGCAGAGCCTCTGTTCTTCAGCATGGCACTAGACAGCCTGCAGTCAGAAAGGGTGGCAGGACAGAGAGCTAAGACCTCCCCAGCGGTCCACAGCAAACGCTCTGGAACTGCTGCGTGGCGTGTTTTGTTGGTGGCAGTGAGGGCCCCAGAGCCATCTTCTCTTTCCCATTCGAACCTAGGGCAGAGCTAGGCTGATTGGTTTCCATCTCCCTAGAGTCCCATCACCACCAGCCTTCCCTGGCATCCCTGATTGTGCCAGTTGCCCTGTGCGCTTCCATCGAATATGCAGCAGCAGCTAAGTGCATTGGTGCCTCCATTGGGCACCCAGCTTGCCACGCACTAGTTAATATCAAGCCGTGAAATCTCTGTGTGCTTGTCTCCTCTCATCCCCTGAACGATGGAGATGTTCATTGTCTCGGCACATCCGCTCAGGGCCTCCACTGGGCCGTCACCCCATTTTTCAGAGACAGCACAAATCCTTGCCTCCAGGAATGACTCCACTGTCCATCATAGTCTGGAAGCTTGGCTGAAACCTGTCCAGCATCAGAGCGGTTGGCTGCACAGGAGAGGTGTGGCCAGTCCCCTGCACTGATGAGAATTCTCCTGGGAGTCACCCTTGCCCCCAGAGACTCAGCTGGCGGGAGCGGGAGCAGTCAAGCGCTGGGAGAAGGTGGGGGGGGGCGCTGTAAAAAGAATGGGGAGCAGGGAAGAGTTGACAGCCCCCGTAGGGCAGCCAGAGCTGTCTGTTTCCAGCTGTTGTTTGCCAGGCAGGAATGACTGCCCGTCGTTTGGTTTCTATTGTGTGTGATTGAACATTTTCTGCTTCATTTCAATGGGGAGTGTCTGCGTCAGCTTTTCTGAATCTTACATTGGAGAGAAGCCTTCTCTCCTCACAGCCTGTGGAGGGGGGCTTCCGCTGAACAATGCAATTTTGTTGCTGCAAAAACCCTGCGGCCTGGAATACCGGGAAGAAGCCAAGACTTACTTTTCTCTTTCCGCTGTCACCCTTCTTCTAGCAATCGTCCCTTGACTCCTGGTGGCAAGACTGGAAGGAGCTGTCTTCACATGCCACTTGGACGGACACCCCCGTCCTCTCAGCTGGGGTGGCTGGGGGCTGGGGCGGGCGTCTGACTCTGGGTGGACTGTGCATGGACAGTACAGGAGGGCCCTTTGTCAAATTCCCCTTCCTGGCCGTGGAGTGACACGAGGTCATGAATTAGGCCTTCCTGTGTCTTCAGTGGGAGCTGGAGTGAGCCCAGGGCGCCTCATGTAAGGCTTAGCAGAGTTTGCTAAGAACCGAAGTTCCTCTGTCTGCCCCTGTGCCCCAAGGGGGACCCTGTAGAAAGCTCCGCACGAACAGGAAGGAGCGTTCCTTGAGTGAGCCAAGACAGCAACGACCACAAAGGAACCAGAGAGGCCCCAGCAGTGGGGACCCACGACGAGCCGGAACTCCCCTGACACCCACCCCCCCATCCAGACCTCAGCCTGCACGTTCCATCCCGAGCTCAGGACTGGGACACAGTTCTGCCTCAGCCCTCTGCACCCGAACCAGGAATTCACATTCCGCTCATGTCAATGGCTGGATCACTTTAAGTCGAGTTGTGTACTCATCACAATTTTAGAACATTTCTTCTTCCTTAGACTCATTGTCATGACCAGGGCCATCAGACAACTGTCTGTCCACCACAGGTGGGGCTCACACCCTGCTGATAAGACAGGGCTGTTTCCCTGGGGAGCTCAGAACAGGTCAAACCTGCTCCGTGGCACCCACGGTTAGGTGGTCATCCTGAATCTGGTCACATGTGTACCCCTCATCTGTCCTCTTTCTGTTGTGCGCACACCCCTCGATCGTGCCCCTCCCATTACTGTGTGTCCTAAGGCACCACCCCTTCCTCTGATGTATGTCATTACCTGTCATCAAGGGGCTTGCACGGCCCCCAGGATATAGAGAAGCTGGGGTCAGAAATATATTCTCTCTCTCCCCCCTCATCTCCCATCCCACGTGGACCACCAAGAGAGGCTGAGATGAGCATGCCACCATGAAATGTGTTTGACTCCTTTATTTTATCTTCGATCTCTCCTATGTCCTAAAACTGTACTATGATCTCTGTGTTTTCGCCGTACAGTTGCCCCTATGGACCGTGATATTGCCAGGGGTTGGTTACCCTGACACTAGTGGTTTTGAACTGCTGGTCCTGAGGATCACAGCCCCATGTGTAACCACGACACCACCAGAGCACCCTGGGAAACCATGTCTCTATAGATTCAACTACCCTGGATTTCACATGCAGAAAACCATACAAGACAAACAGACTAAAACAGAAAAACCCCAATAGAAAAGAAAGCAGAAAATATTAAAAATTGGAACAAATGCACATTAACTCAAAAGGGAAATCAAATGGCAAAGTGTTATGTTTTTTTTGTTTGTTTGCTTTTGTTTTTTTGGTAGCATCATTGTCCTGGTGGGAGTAGGAGGCCCAGCTTTGCTCCTGGAGAGCTGCTGCTGGATTTGAACCGTCAACCCTGTGGGCCGCAGTCCGGCACACAACCACTCCGCCACCGGGGCTCAGTTCAAGTGTTATGTTTTAACCTAGCCACATTTACAAACTTTATTAGCTTCACTCAGAAACAGAATCATAATTCATTTGAAAAATTCCTATAAGAATACCCTCTCAGGGCTGAGCCCTGGTGGCGTAGTGGTTGTGCGCGGGACTGCGGCCCACTGGGTTGGAGGTTCAATTCCAGCTCCCAGGAGCAAAGGCTGGGCCTCCTACTCCCACCACCTGAGGGCAATGATGCCTAAAAAAAAAAAAAAAAGAATACCCTCTTCACCGAGCCCTGAGGAAGGGCCAGCCCCACTACAGACACCATGTCTCTCACTGACCCACAGCCCGACAGTGGACAACACTGGAGACACAGTGTGGGCATTATGCCCGATCTGACCCCACCACACCGGGGCAAAACACTAGGGTGTGCAACAGAACAGCAAGGGGAACAGAGCAAGGAAGTCCCTGGGGAATACCAACAATAGACTTGGGGGCTCGGGCGTGGCACCCCATCAGACTCAACAGGAAAACACTCCTAAAGGTCAACAAACTGACCTTGAACTATTTAAAGGCCTTTCTTTTTTCAGCTGTTGGGTGTTTTTTTGTTACTCTTTTGTTTCCTTCTGTGCTTTGTTTTGATGGGTCTTGTTTTTGCACATGTTATTATCACTGTAAGTCTATCTAGCTAAGATTGGTGGATAAACAATCTGGAGGAGAAAATAACAGGATCAATGGTTCTGGGACATGGAGGTGGTGGGGCCAAGGAAGTGGGTGTAAACAAGCCCAGGGACAAGGGGTCAGCAAGTGACCTAAAATTGATGGCAAGGAGGGTGTAGGAGGCCTGGCCAGGCTCGATCAAGGGCAATGTAGCTGAGAGGAATTACTGAAGCCCAAATGATGGCTGAACACGATAGTGGGACAAGAGGAAAGCAAAGGAAATAGAGAAAGCAGTAGGAGGCAAAGGGCATTTATAGAGGTCTAAGTACAGGCATGTACATATGTAAATATATTTATATATGGTGATAGGGAAATATCTCTATATAGTTCTATATATAAGTTTAGTATTAAGGTAGCAGATGGACATTGGACCTCTACTCAAGTACCTCCTCGTTTATTCTAATAACTTGGCATTCCATGATGCTCATCTTCCCAATAGGATCGTTAAAGACAAAGTGGGGGCATAAGCAAATGTGGTGACGAAAGCTGATGGTGCCTGACTCTCAAAAGATATAGCATCTGGGGTCTTAAAGCAGTGGTTCCCAACCTGTGGGTCTTGTCCCCTTTGAGGGTCAAATGACCCTTTCACAGGGGTAGCCCGATTTATAATAGTAGCAAAATGACAGTTATGAAGTAGCAACACAAGTAATGTTATGGTTGGGGGGGAGGGGTCACTACCACATGAGGAACTGTATTAAAGGGTCACAGCTTTAGGAAGGTTGAGAACCACTGTCTTAAAGACTTGAAGATAGGCCTGAGCCCCGGTGGCGTAGTGGTTGTGCGCGGGATTGCATCACGCATATGCCTAGAACCTCGGCTAGGCTGGCTGCGGGAAGGCTGGGTCTCTCTCTCTCTCTCTCTCTCTCTTTCTTTCTCTCTCTCCTCTCTCTCGCGATCTTTACATGGGCATTTCTTGGATGGCTAGATCTGAAGATCAGAGAATGAAAACATAAGCTATAAGATCTCTCAAAGCCTATTCCTCGAAATCATACATCCCCACTTCTCCTGTATTCTCAGGTACAGATTCAGCCTACCTAGATTTGAGGTGCAGGCAAGTGGGCCCCTCTTCCCGGTGGGAGGCTCGGTGCGCAGGCAGAGGGGTTGGAGCAACGGTCGACAGCCATCTTTTGGGCCGCCTACCACATGAGGGATCCCTAATTGGAAAAGCACTCTGTCTGCAGGTCCCTCTGGTCCCGCGTTGCAGCCTCTGCAGGGGCTTGACGGGGAAGGAGACCCGGCCTTTGGGAAGGCGCTGTTGGTGGCCTCTGTTCAGTGGGGAGACATATGGCAGGAGGTCTCATAGCGCCAGGCTCCGACATAACGGTAATGGTGAGGACAGCGGAGGGCCGGGGAGGCTTTCCTTCTGTTGGAAACAGAAGAGGGTCTTTGCAGGTTGGGACAGACAGGACTGCGCCTGAGGACAAGCCTTGCCCACATCAAAGTGTTATTGCTGGATTTTTGTTAGTCGCGATCAGGCTGTCTCTGAAGCATAGCAACACCATGTTGCTGTTGTTGTGAACAGTTCGCCTCATGGCAGTTGTTCGGCTCATCACAACGCCTTGTAGCAGAATAGAACTGCCCCACAGGGTGTGGGTGGGGCGGTGGGGGCTCTTGACTGAGAACCTTACTGAAGCAGATGGCCAGATCTTTCTCCCATGGGCCATCCGGGTAGCTGAGACCCACCAACTTGTTGGTTAGCAGCTGAGAACTTAGTAACTAGAGGCACTGTAGACTAACTTCTTACTAACCTTTGTTGGGACTGTTTCCATCCCTCGGTCTCTCGCCCGAAGCTGCCTGCTTCCTACCAGGGAGGGAAGAAGGCCAGGTGCTTGTGGAGCTCTCTCACCAAGGGGCTTTAGGCTCAGGAACCATGGCAGGATGGTAGGCCTGCTTCTCTTGATGCAATGCGTACATCCAGTTCACATAGGATGCTGCTTCGCTGACCATACGACCCAACTTATTGCTTCCCAGCCTTTTCACTAAGATCAAGGGACACCTTGCGGATAACATTGAGAAGAATTGGATTTCCCAAACACTTCCTTGCACTGATGCCGGCTGAACCTGTACGTAGAAGAGGCGGCCATCGTTTGACAGCACAAACGGAAAAGGAAAGCGGGAATCAAGGTTGTAGCGGTGCACCAGACTCGTTCAGTCTGTGTGCTGGATAGTAATTTGGGAAGCTGGATGACATGATGAGTGCAATGTCAAGTTTGGAGGAGGTCCGTGAACACCCTCTTGTAGGTAGATGATGCAGTCTTACTCGGGAAGGGGAGTTGAAGCATCTATTGATGAAGATCAAAGATGACAGCTTTCGGTCTGCATTAGGCCTCAACATAAAACCCAAACCAACCTCACTGCCAGCCGTCGGAAGCCTCGTCTTTCATCTGAGGGACAGCTGTTGGTTTTGAACTGCTGACCTTTCTGTTAGCAACCCGTTCAGTAACTGACACGCCACGAGGCGTCCTCATCCCAAAGAAGACACAGCTCTCAGAATGACATCTGCCTGGGGAGCCAGCCCCTAACGTATCATCACAGGTCTGGGAGACGCAATTGTACAGCAATAGGAAATAAAGATCATAGTAAAGTCATAGAAATGATGAGAGATGGGGGGAGAGAGGGGAAATATGAGGAGCTGGTACTGAGGGCCTAAGTGGAGGGAGGATGTGTTGCGAGCGATGATGAAAACAAGTGTGCAAATGTGGCCTGCATACAATTGATGTATGTGTGGAACGTGATGGGACCGCTGGGTGGTGGTCATGTGCTTATGTGAATTTCATGATTGAAATGTAGGGGTGGAGTCTAGCCTGTTAATCTGGAGATAGCCATTGAGTAGCCAATGAAGCCTCCGTGTGGGCATGGCTTTCTCCTGAGACTTCTGGGAAATCTCACGATATTTCCCTCGTGAAGATGAGAAGCTATCTTCCCCAGTGGTTGAGAGTTAGTCTGAGAGACAAGGCAAGATGGCAGTACCCAAGAGGCTGGAGGAGCCAGTGGAGAGACCACACGGCTTTGCTCTGATGCAGCCATACCTCTGAAGCTGGGGCAGCCACATGGAGACCTCTGCCAGCGATGAGTTGCTTCTGCTGTTGATGGACCCTGAGCCCTGGAAGCAAGGAGCCATGTGGCGACCCCTGCCGGGATTCTACACTCACTGACCTGTGACTTCGTGAGTCGGAAGGAGACTTTATAGACTGATTTTGGGCATATGGGTTAATATCAGACTTAAGACCTTGAACTGGACTGGGCTGGAATGCCTTCTCAGGGTCATATTCCTTTTGTATATAAACCCTTTCCTTATATTGATATGTGTGTCTATGAAATTTGTTCCTCTAGTCTACCCAGATTAACACAAGCCCCAGTAAAATGATTTATAAATTTATTTTTTTATTTTTTTTTTATTTTAGGCATCACTGCCCTCAGGTGGTGGGAGTAGGAGGCCCAGCCTTTGCTCCTGGGAGCCGGAATCGAACCTCCATTCCAGTGGGCCGCAGTCCCGCGCACAACCACTACGCCACCGGGGCTCAGCCCATTTATAAATTTTTTTAAAGGAGGGGGAAAGAGGAGCTTATACCAAGGGTTCAAGTAGAAAATATTTGGAAATGAATATGGCAACATGCGTACAAATATGCTTGATACAAATGATGTATTGGGTGTTAGAAGAGCTGTAAGAGCCCCCAATAAAATCATTGGCTAAAAAAAAAAAGAAACGATGAGAGATAGGAATAATGGAGTCAGACAGATTTCTTTTTGTTTGTTTGTTTGTTTTGTTTTTTGGGGGCATCACTGCTCTCAGGTGGTGGGAGTAGGAGGCCCAGCCCCACTGCTGGAATTGAACCTCCGTCCCAGTGGGCCGCAGTCCCGCGCACAACCACTATGCCACCAAGGCTCAGCCCGGAGTCAGACAGATTTCATGGGAGCACACTCACCTCCCAAACGGCCATGATCTCAACAACCAGGTCCACACACTTGGGCAGTCAGGAAGCCAGGATCTGAGAGCTCTGAGAAGCTGGAGGGAGTCAGAGGAGGCTCTGGAGAGCTCAAGTTTATTGCTAACCAAGATTTCTATCTACTTTGGGGGGCGTGATTACAGGTAACCACATGTCACAGGGTCACAGGAAGGGGCTATACAATAGGCAAACACATCACAGGAAAGGGATGTGCAGTGACAGGAAGGGGATGATCTAGGGGTACGCATGTGATAGGAAGGGGAAGAACTAGGAGTGTACATGTGACAAGAAGGGTGGATCCTAGGTTCATGATGGTGGCCTAACCTTGATCATCCTTGAGTGGACTTGACCTCCCGG
Source organism: Nesogale talazaci (assembly GCA_004026705.1). Taxonomy (NCBI): domain Eukaryota; kingdom Metazoa; phylum Chordata; class Mammalia; order Afrosoricida; family Tenrecidae; genus Nesogale; species Nesogale talazaci. Next base: position 3,095 of record PVJH01038045.1, on the reverse strand, counting down.
TCTCTCCTACAAGGATGTGGGCCTGACTTAGTGTGGGACAGACTATACAGTCTGAGAGCTTTAGATGTCTGATAACCCTTAGGGAGAATGACCCCTGGTCTCCAGCTATTGACCTCCAAGTGCGTAGTCATTTGCCGTATGTCCCAGCAGCTAAGTGTGGCATGTATCTCGGGGAGACAACTTGGGCAAAATCGTTCTGTTCCCCACAGACATCAATAAGCAACCTCGTAATAAACAGAAGATATTGAAGTTATCAAGGATTTAATTTACGTGGATCTACAATCGACACTCCTGGGAGTAATGGTCAAGAAATTAAATGATTAAAAAGAAGGAAAGAAATTAAATCATGTATTCTATTGGGCAAATCGTTATCAAAGATATCTGTGAAAGTATTTAAGAAAACACAAAGATTGTGGGAAGCAGAAAGCTTTCTCCCAAGCTATCTCCCCCAAAGATATGCCAAATATTTGAGGCTGTTTGGCACATGGTGGGAGGTGAGATGCTTAGAGATATTCTCCCTGAAGGGTTTCAGCCTTCAGTCTGGTCCACTGTAGGAGGGGTTCACACCCTGCTGCTAATGGTTTCCAGGGAGAGCCAGAGAACAGGTCAAACCTGCTCAGTGACATCCAAAGTTAGGCTGCCTTCCTGAATCTAGAATCCACCCCCATCTTTTCACATATGTGACTCCAATCCCTCCCCTTCTTAATACATGTATGCCCCTAGGTTGTCCCCCTCTCATTCTTGTATCACCTATAGGACAGCCCCTTCCTGTGATTATGTCTTTACCTGTAATTAGGGGTCTTACACACCCTCCAAAGATATATAAGCCTTGGTTACAAATAAAGAGTTCTTTCAAAGAGGAGCTTACACCAAGGGCTCAAGTAGAAAATATTTGGAAATGAAGATGGCAATATGTGTACAAATATGCTTGATACAAATGATGTATTGGGTGTTATAAGAGCTGTAAGAGCCCCCAATAAAATCACTGAGGAAAAAAAAGAATAGGAACTTTCTTTATATCTATTTATATAAAAAATAAAGAAGTAAGGAACTCTCTCTCCCTTGCCTCTCTCTCTTGCCCAGTCTGCTGTCCCCTGTCCTCCATGCGCCCCCCTGCCCCACCTCCTCCTGTTCTCCTGCCCTCTCTGCCTGAGCTGTGCTCAGACCTGCCTGGTGACATCATGGCCATCCAGGGGGTGAGCATGCTAACGTGAAATGTGTCAGGCTTCTTCATTTGACTCTCTCTCCCACTTTTCTATTATAATCTTTTATTTTGCATTCTTTTTGTTTTGGGGGGGGGGCATCACTGCTCTCTGGCGGTGGGAGTAGGAGGTCCAGCCTTTGCTCCGTGGAGCTGGAATTGAACCTCCGTCCCAGTGGGCCACAGTCCCGCGCACAACCACTACGCCACTGAGGCTCAGCCCGCATTCTTTTCTCTATTATAATCTTCATATATCTCCACCATACCATTGCGCCCACCGAACCCATGATTAGTTGTACGGGTCTGGCCTTTCCCCCCAAAAAGATGTTGCTTTAAAAGTTCCTAATTCAAGGCATGTGGTTGTTGTTGTTGTTGTTGAATAAAGAAGGAAGACCAAAGAAGAATGGAAGTTTTGAATGATGCTGCTGCTGAAGAATACGGCACATCCGTGGACTGCCAGAACACAGCAGTGTTTGAAGAAGTGCAGCCAGAATGCTTTTGAAGTGAGGCCCACCAGACTTCACCTCACTTACTGAGGACAAGTCATCAGGAGGAGCCGATCCCTGATGGGAAAAGACATCCGGCTTGGTAAAGTAGAGGGTCAGAGAAAAAAGAGGAGGACCCTCTTAGGAGATGGATTGACACCGTGCTGTCAAATGGGCTCCAGCACCATGAGGATGTCACAGGGGCGGGCAATGCTTCCTTCGGTTGTACAATAGGGTCGCTGGACAGCATCTGACAGCCACAGCGTGTGGGACTTGGTAAGGTCAGCCCAAGGGGACGCACGTATCTGCCCAGTGTGAGTTGGATGGGTGTCCTGGGAGGAATTACTCACGTTTAAGGGTACCAGGTGATGTCGGTATATCAAAAGCAAGCCCAGAGGAGAGAGGAACACTATTGTTATTCATTCACTTATTCCAAGTACTGACTGGGTATCTTGCACAGGACAGACATGGTTGTGGGTGTTGGGAATATGGCAGTGAACAAAGCAGGCACAGTTGCTGCTCAGTGGGGCGTGAAACCTAGTGAAATAGAAATCACCCAGCAGATGTGCTCATCACCCATCCATGATTCTGAGTCATCTGGGGAGTTGAAGCTGTCCCTTGCTGCTGCAGACGAACAGCACATAGAATGTTGCTCTTGGCATCCAGAGGGCCCTCAGCCGGTAGCTGGCCACTCTAGTGTGCTAAGCCAAAGAAATCCAAACTCACTATCGTACAGCCCACTTAAATCCATAGCAACCGGATACAGGATTTCCGAGGCTGTAAATCTTTACAGGAGCAGATAGCCTCAACGCTCACCCAACGAGCAGCTGGTGGGTTTGAACCAGTGACCTTGTGATTTGCAGTCCCAGGCTCATTCAACAGCACCACCAGGTCTCCTGCTCACCTACTGTGGCAGATACTGCTGGTAGCCCCCTCAATGTGCATTCCCCTCTTCTTCCTGACTACAACCCTGGCATTTTGGGCAGAAGTGACACACTCAACTAAAAGGTGTTTCCCAACTTTCCTAGCCAAATTAGACAGGCTATGTGATAGTTCTGGTTGAGGAGGGACAAGTGGAAATTGTTAGGTAGGGGCATTCTGGAAAGCTGGTTACAGGGGGGACAAGGCAGTCTCAGTTGGCATGCCCTTTTCCCTTCCTCCTACCCACTGCCTGGAGGCAGCGATGATGGCTGGAGATGAGAAGCCACCTCGTAAATCTGCAGATAAGGCCAGAATGGCAAAGCCTTCTATCCTGGATCTCAGGGTCAATGAGTAAAAGCAAATGAAATGAAAGCTCACTGCCATTGGGTGGGTTCCGACCCACAGGGACCCTAGAGCCCAGAGGAGAAGGGCTCCATTGCGCTTCAGAGACTGCATCGTTATGGGAGCCGCGAGTCTCGGCTTTCTCC
>PVJH01038044.1:0-17459 GCA_004026705.1 Nesogale talazaci | reverse complement strand
TGGCCGTGTAGTTCTCTTTGTGCAGTAGCTGTTCTGAGTGGGATTATTGCCCTGAAGGCTCAGTGGGCCAGGATGCACATCATTCTCTCTTCCTCCCCTTTCATTTGTTCTCATGTGCTCTGGTCAGGCTTATCTCACTCCCCAAGCTTCAGCTTCAGTGCTGGCCTCCAAGGCAACTTCCTCTGGTAGAGAGGTGGCTGCCCCTATAGTTGGGGTTGGGGTTATGTTCTCAGGTCCCTCCACTGGTTCTCCACTCCATGCTGTCGTGCTGCATTCACATGCTGGGTCTCCAGGTTTAAGTTTGGTCCCTCTTTCCCTGTGGATATGTAAACAATATCCTCCCCTTTGATGGTTTAGTGCCCCCTTCCCTTTCTACACATCGCCATCTGCCTCCCCTCCCCCCTTGATGGCTACCATATGTAGCCTTAGATTTGATCTGGCCCCTGCCATATTACCTGGGCCTTCTCTCAGGATTTTCTCTGTAGATTAGTTTTTCCCAATGCCCCTTTCCAATTTTAAAATTATTGATATGCTTACCTCAGCGGATTCATACTGTACATGTCCTTTTGCGCTTGGCTAACTTCACTTAGCATAATTTCCTCCAGTTCTTCCCATGTGGTGACGTGCTTCATGCATTCATCACTGCTTTTCAGCGATGCATAGTACTCCATTGTATGTATGTACCACAGCTTTTTAATCCATTCATCAGCTGATGGGAATATGGACTGCTTCCAACTCCTTGCAATTGTGAACTGTGCTGTGATGAACATTGGAGCACAGATCTTTGGTCGTGGATTGTTGCTTGTCTCTTCTGGGTATATGCCCAGCAGGGGAATTGCGGGGTCGTATGGTAGTTCAATTTCCATCTGTTTTAAGTATCTCCAAATTGATCTCCATAGTGGCTGCATATACCTGCAGGTCTACCAGCAGTGGATAAGAGACCCTATCTCCCCACAGCCTCTCCAGCATTTGTTACCTTCTGACTTTTTGAATTGGGCTATCCTTGAGGGTGTTAGGTGGTATCTCATTGTTGTTTTGATTTGCATTTCTCTTATGGCTAATGATCGGGAGCATTTTCTCATATATATATTGGCCTCTCTGATTTCTGCCTCTGTGAAACTTCTGTTTATTTCCTTTGCCCATCTCCTCAGTGGGCAGTTAGTTTTGCTCTTTTTGGAAGCTATCAGGATATTGTAGATTTTAGCAATAAGACCTTTATCTGATTTGTCATTGCCAAAGATGTTTTCCCAGTCTGTCTGCTCTCTTATTACTCCCTTGGTGAATTCTTTCGATGTGCACAGGTGTTTAATCTTTAATATATCCCATTTGTCTATTTGAGTTTCCTCTGTGTTTGTGTCTTTCCCTATTTCTGTTAGCCTATGTTGTCCTTGTGCCAGTGTTCTCAGATTGTTCCCAATTCCCTCATTGATGGCCCTAATAGTTTGGGGTTTTACTTCAAAATCTGTAATCCACCTTGAATTTATTCTAGTGCATGGAGTGAGGTAAGGGTCTTGCTTCATTTTTCTACAGGTAGATATCCATTTTTTCCAGCACCACTTGTTGAAAAGGGCATCTGTTTCCCATTTGATACTTTTGGGGCCCTTATCAAAGATAGGTTGTCTGTATGCTTATGTTTTGAAATTCTGGATTTTCAGTTCTTTTCCATTGGTCTGAGTATCTGCCATTATGCCAATACCATGCTGTTTTGACCACTGTGGCTATATAGTATGTGCGAAAGTCAGGTAGGGCTAGCCCTCCCACAATGTCCTTCTTCTTGAGGAGTTCTCTCCTAATCCTGGGCTTCTTCCCTCTCCGTATGAAGTTAGAAATCATTTTTTCCATTTCTTTGAAGAAGGAGCATGGTACTTGTATCGGTATTGCATTAAACTTATATAGTGCCTTGGGTAAGACTGTCATCTTGACTACATTGAGTCTTCCGATCCATGAGCATGGGATATTTTTCCATTTCTTGAAGTCATTCTTGGTTTCTGGTAATAGTGTTCTATAATTTTCCTCATATAGATTTTTTGTTCTTTTTGTCAGGTATATCCCTAGATATTTCGATTTATGTTTGGCTATTGTGAAGGGTACCTCTTTTTAAATCTCCTCTTCTGTGGTTTTATCTGATGTGTACAGCAGACCAATTGACTTCTGATTGTTGATCTTGTAAGAGCAGCTTTTTAGCCACCATCCAGTTTAAGAAGAAAGTTCTTCTGAGGTTGGAAGTGTGTACCTCCCTGGCTCTGGTCCCTGCTGAACTGTAACCAGAGACATTAAAGGCCACCAGTAGCTCTGTTTTCTGCTTATACTTTGCTTTTTATCTCCAGTTTTACCATATACTTATATCTCTAAGCTAGTCAGTCTGACTCATTTGCAACTTTGTTAAATGTTATGATACGTATTCATTGTGGCTTGTTTTTTAATATAACATTTCATTCCAAAAGTCATGTATATTGTAGTTGCAGTCCACTCAATTTTTATTCCGGGCTAATGTTCAGGAAAAAGTCTTGGAGGTGAAGTGAGTTACATGCTGGGCTGATAATGTCCAGGTTTGTAGTTCAAACTCACCAGCCGCTCCATGGGAGGAAAATGAGGCAGTTTGCTTTCGTGAAGGTTTATAGCCTTGCAAAGCCTAGGGGACAATTCAATTCTGTCCCGAGGGCTTCCTATGAGTTGGCACAAGCCCTCCAGCAGTGAGTTTGGTTTGATAGTATCCAGTGTAGAATTATACCATGAAACATTTCCCCAATTTTTTTGCAGGACAAATTTTTGCTAATGGGGTGTTTCCTGTGATTGTTATTAGAGATCTTACTACTTTGAACATTCTTGTTCCATTGTTTTTAAACGGATAATCAGGAGCATGCTATTTAAACCAGAGTGAGGCCTGGGAGAGATGGAGTTGGATGGCACTGTCTATTTTTTGGAGTCTTGTTAGTCTTTCCTGACTTTAACAGGGTCTTACCACTTTTCTTCACCATCCCCAATTTGGATTGCACTCATTGTCTTTATTTATTTGTTTAATTAAAAGATCATTTTATTGGTGGCTTTTACAACTCTTATCACAATCCCTGCATCCATCCATTGCGTGAAGCACATTTGTACACTTGTTTTCATCATGATTTGAAAATTTTCTTTTTTTGAAAGGTATATCCAACTTTACATAGGTTCCACCTTTAGAAGACTTGACCATATTTCTGAGAAAATGATAGTCCTAAAGTTTAACGAAAACTTTGATATCTAAAAAAATTTTTTTGGGGGGCATCACTGCCCTCTGGTGACAGTGGGAGACCCAGCCTTCTTCTTGGAGAGCTGCTGCCCTGTGAGTCGCAGTCCCACACTCAACCACTATGCCACTGGGGCTCAGCCCAATATCTAAAAAGTTTTTATATGTATTTCTTGCATAGATAAAATTTTTACTTTGGGACACCTACAATATATTAACGCTCTTTCCCTCACCCCAGGGAGCCAATACTGTGGGTTTTCAAGAGACCCTAACTATTTAAGGGAGTAGAAAACCCTGAGTAGCTCTTGGTGGTTTTGAATTACTGACTATACAGCTCATAGCCCAATGCATAACCATGACACCACCGAGGTTCCTACCCCTATATACTAAGGTAGAGTTTATTTCTGATTGCCATTCTGGTTTTCCCCAGAATTGAACAGTGATTTTATTTTATTTGCTAATACTAATTGAAGTGAGTCATGTAAAAAACAAACCAAACCAAAACTAATTGAAGAGATTGTTGTAATAATCGCTGGAAATCAAATCTCAATTTAACAGTAAAGGTTTTACAGGTATTTGAATAAAGTAGACACGTTTTAAAGTAATAACTGACTTTACTTAGAATGTACAGTATTTTCTTTTCTAAATTAAACATTAAATAAGCATTTTCATTTAGAGCAACAAACCAATAATACTCCAAAAAATCTGTGGAGATATTCCGTTACCTTTTCATTCCATTTTCCACAGATTTTTGGAAGACCTTTTATATAGCTAAGTTGGTCAATCTTTTCCTGCTCTTGTTCAATTTGTAAAATAGAAAACAAAATTTTATCTTTAAATTTACAAATATAGATGCCAGCATCCTTTTTAAAACAATCTATAGAGTAGTGCAAAGGTCCAGAAGTTTCACTGACAGTTTGTAGTCTACCCTGCCTTTTTTTTTTTTTTTTGTACTGGGAAGGAAATTAAAGCCCTGAGTAATTAAATTGCTTGACCAGAATTACAGTGAGACATCATACACTTTTAAAAATATAGCTTCTTTGGGCTGAGCCCCAGTCGAGTAGTGGTTGTGCGTGCGACTGCGGCCCACTGGGACGTAGGTTCCATTCCAGCAGTGGGGCTGGGCCTCCTACTCCCACCACCGGAGAGCAGTGATGCGCCCCCCCCCAAAAAAAAATATATATATAGCTTCTTTGAATTACTTACATGGATCTATCAGTTCACTTTTAAGTGGAAAATAACAAGCTTCTTTTCAGAATTATCTTTATTTTTTTTCAGTACATCTTGATTATAATAATAAAATCCTTAATAGATTCAGTAACAACAGTTCAAGGTTTGATTTTAAAGATGCTTTTCTCCACCCTGTTGGCTGTGCGGAGCCTTGAGAGGTTTTATTTAGTGAGTTCCCAAAGCCTGATGACTGACATCAACTATCTCTCGATTGTTTTGCCACTCCGCGCTGCCAGTGGTGTTTGAAGAGAAGCACTAAGCTCATAGGACCCTGCTTTCGTGTCAACAAATAGCGGCAAGGCCAGCCCTTCAAAGCTTGTCCACAAATTGGCCTGGGGATTTCCTTCTTAAAGAAATGGCAGCTTCGCCCGAGAAATCATAGTGAGGGCTTTCGCATTAGACGGTGAGTGCGCAGGGCGTTCCGTGCGTTTAGGTCTGGGTGGGAGGTGTGACTGTTCTTGGGATGTCCGCGGACGCTCCACATCCACTGCTCGCCACTTCCCCGCTTCTGAAATGGCCACGGAATAGGTCTACTCTTCAAATCCCACATGAGCCGGTGAACTCTGCATTTGCCAGGGACGGGTGCTGATTGTCGACTGAAGGAGAATCTCAAAAAACTTTAAAGGGAGAAAGCGAAATCTGTTTCCAGAATAAAGCAAGAAAGCCACAAGGTCCGGGATCAGTCCAGTATATCCCAGTACAGTCTCTCGGGATCAGTTTAGAGTCTCTCCACCCCTGTCTCTGCTGCTTACTTTGTGACTGTGGGTGAGCTGCTGGGCTTTTCTTGTCTCTAGGTATAAGAACATCTGTGGTTCTGAGCTTCTGTGAGGTTGAAGGAGCTGAAGTGTCTTGAATCATATATAAAGACATACGGATTTCACCTTTAAAATCTGTGTGCATGGGGGCTGAGCCCCGGTGGCGTTAAGTGATTGAGTGCGGGACTGTGGCCCAAGGGCTTGGCGGTTCAAATCCAGTGGTGGCTCTCAAGAGCGGCGCTGGGTAGCTCCTACGGACCACCAGAGGGCAGGGGTGCCCCCCCCAAATCTGTGTGCATGTAAATATATATGTCTATATAGAGTCTTTAGGTGATACAAATGCCACTTAACACATGTCCTTTCCTAGTAACAAGATCTCTCCTGGTAACATGTCCAAAGTACCTGAGACAAAGTCTTTTCATCCTCATGTCTAAGAACACTTTGGCTCTTCTTCTAATATATATATTTATTCATTCTGGCATTCCATGGTATATTCAGTCTTATTGGCCAATATCATAATCCAAAGACATCAATTCTTCTTCTACTTTCTTTATTTATTGTCTAGCATTTGCATGCATGTGAAGCGATTGAAAATATCATGACTTGAGCCAGGTGCTCCTTTGTCTTCAAAGATGCAACTTGACTTTTTAGCACTTTAAAGATAAAATTTGGGGGCAGCAGATTTGACCACTGCAATATGTCATTTTATTTCTTGGCTGCTGCTTTAATGGGCATTGATTGTGGATCCAGGTAAAATGAAATCATTGACAATTTTCATCTTTCCTTCCTGTATAGTGATGATGCTTATTGGTCCAGTTGTGATGATTTTTGTTCTCCTTATGTTGAGGTATACTGAAAGATGTAATCTTTGATCTTCATTAGTGCTTCAAGTTTTCTTCTCTTTTAGTAATCAGTGCTGTCATTAACATTATCACAGACTATTAATGAATCTGCTTTCAGTCATCATGATGCATACATAATATTATCATATTATCTAGCTTCTCAGATTGTTTACTCAGTATACAAGTTGACTAAAAGTGGTTAAAAAATACAACCTTGATGCTCACCTTTAAAATCCCACAATAGCCCCATATTTCTCTATGTACAGGTCCCACATCAGGACAATTAAGTGTTCAGGAATTTCCATTCTTAGTAATGTCATCCATAACTTGTTATGATCCACAAAGTTACATACCTTTGCATAGTCAATAAAATACAGCAAAACATCTTTCTGGTGTTCTCTGCTTTCACTCAAAATTATTCTGATGCCAGCAGTGATATCTTCAATCCCACACTTTCTTCTGAATTCAACTTGAATTTCTGGCATTTCTTTGACAGTGTACTCATGCAGCAACAATGTACTCATTTTAAAAATAACCTTTAGCAAAATTTTACTAATGTGTATTATTGATGATATTCCTTAATTCCAACCTTGTACTGGATCACAGTTTTTTTTTTGTTTTTTTTTTAGAATGGGCACAAATACAGATTTATTCCAGATGGTTTGCCATATAGCTGCCTTCCAGTCTTTGGGTTTTTTTTTTTTTTGCATAGACAAATAAGCACTTCCAAGTGTTGCATCTGTTTATTGAAACACCTGATTTGGTATTTTGTCAATTCCTGGGCCTTTGTTTTACACTTCTGCCTTTGAAAGAGCTTGGACTTCTTTGTCAGTTTTTGATCATATGCTACCTTCAAAAATGGTTGAACTCAGGCTAGTTCTTTTTGACACAGTGACTCTTGTATTCATTTCATCTGTTCTTGATGTTTCCTGCATCATTCAATATTTTCCCCCATAGAATCCTTCAGTATTTCAACTTGATTTAAATTTTTGTTCAGCATTTTTAGCTTGAAAAATGCTCATCAGTTTCTGCCCTTTTGATTTTCTAGGTCTATGTTTTTGCATATTTCATTATAATTTGTTTTCTTATCTTCTCCTGCTGGAATCCCTGTTCAGCTGTTTTGCTTCATAATTTCTTCTATTCACTTTGGCTACCAAAAGTCAATTTCAAAGTTTCTTTTGACAGTGACTTTGGTATTTTTTTCTTTTCTGTTTTATCAATAATGCTTTGATTCCTTCTTACATGATGTCCTTGATATCATTCCACAAGTTGGTTGGTCTTTGATGCTTAGTGTTCAGTTCATCAATTTGTATTTGCGTAGGAGCAGTTGATAACAGGTTCTACAGTCAACCTCTGAATGAATTGTCCCTAATGAAATTGTGCTTCACAATCTTTTCCAAAATTATCACTGACTTAAGCCCTGTAGATTCCATCCAGTAAGGTCCATGTATAAGACCTAGACTTCTGAGTCTTTAGATGCACAATATCTCCAAAGAAAGATGAGTCACTGTTTTGTGTTGTTGAGGAAAGGGTATTTGGAATTAATTGGTCTCTCAAAATTGTTATAGTGTCTCTGGTTCACCCCCCCTGCCCAAGAATTGATCCTTTTCCTTTGTTTCCAACGTTCACATTCCAATCACCAGTAATTATCTATGCATTGTGATTGCATGTTTTATTAATTTCTGACTGTAGAAGCTAGCAAAATTATCAACTTATGATAGGTGTGAAGAATATTGGGGTACTGAACTTTATTAAACTTGAAAAACGCTGCCCGGCATTTCTTTATAACACATTTCTTATTGTAGGTGTTTTTTCGGTCCCGCCCCTCCCCCGCCCCCCCGCCTCTCCCCCCCCTGCCAGCCATTTTAACCTCTCCCTCTGTTTCTATAACAGTGTAGTTTCTCCTATCTGGAACCCCTATAGATTTGACTTTGTTATTATTCTTTTCTACTGTATTATTTGTAAAGACCTGGTCTAGCTCAAGAACTCTGAATATGAATATATGAAAAAATATATACTAACATTCACAAAGTTCATGTTTATTATACTTAATTGACAGTTAATTTTCAGGACTAAAGTGTAACTTATGTAGGTAGAGAGTAGGGATTAATTGTCACCTGTTAGCGCATAATTACTCCTCACAACAACTTACACATGGAGAAGAAATGGGAGGAAAAGAATATGGTGGGATTTGATGAGGACACTAAGAGCTACAGGGCATGGGATTTAAACGTGCATTTGGGGCCAATAGCTAGGCCTCCTAAGACCCAGACTTCTGAGCCTTTAGATGCACAATATCCCCAACTAAAGATGAGTGGAATTACCAGTATGATTCCATGTAGGTTCAAGAGCTTTATAGCTTGTTGTTGATACATACCTATTCCTTTTTTCTTAAGCTAGATATTAATAAGCTAGAGATAGGTTTTTTTGCCATTTTAACATTTCATACAGTTGATGAAAAGAGGAATTTAAAAAACATTAAAAGCTTTCAGAAGTGAAAAGAAACTGAAAGAAGTTACCTCACACACACACATATTCCTTCATGAAAGAATCAGACCTATACCAGCAGGCATTGGGAAATGCCCTAAGACTATTGATTGTTGTCGTTAGCTGCCAAGTGGATTCCCAGCTCTGATAGCCTGATCACGCCCCTGTCCTTCGCTGTCTCTGTGGTCATTTGTTGATCAGACTTTCATACCACTGGGCTTTCATAGACTGATTTTTCAAAAGCAGATTTCCAAGTCTTTTTTCTCAGTCCATCTTAGTCTGCAATCTCCCTTGAAGCCTGTTCATCATTATGGCAACATGCCAGTCTCCACTGACAGATGGAGTGACATTATGTAACAGAGAGCTGACTGATTTGGGAAAGAACAATTTGAATAAGCTTGTTTGTCCCCTTTTTTGAGTATGTTGTAGAGGTGTATTTGAATTTTATAATGTCTATTTCTAAAGATAACTTATAAAAAATTATAAACTCTACAGTTAAAACACTGGTGACTTAATTTTTGATTTATACAAAATTGTATAAATTGATGCACTTTAAACTTTGTGATTCAAACAAAGAAAGCCTTTATTGTTTTGCCTAGAGGTGCTTCATTGAAATGAATAATTATTGAACGCTTACTCTTCAGAAACTGTACTGGGTTGGACTAGAGACAGGAGCAGTTTGGAGATGCTAGGACTAGAGATATTATGGAACCCAGTTCAGTTCTGACACACATGACATCCCTATGAGTCAAAATTGACAGCAGCAACAAGTTGGCTATTGCTTCTGTTGCATGTAGTACTTTACTATGTTAGACTCTCCTGGAGTTAATTAGGCTGTATATTACTTGGGTAGCATGTGGAGACATTTAGATGGACCAACCACAATGACAAACTGGGGTGTGTTAGTCCGGGTAGACTAGAGAAACAAATTTATAAATAGGCATATGTATATGAGGGAGAGGTTTATATACAAGAGAATTTGACTATTGAGAAAAATATCCCAGTCCAATCCAGTCCAAGGTCATAAGTTCGATATTAGCCCATATGTCAGATACCAGTCAATAAGGTCTTCTTCAGACTCACGAAACACATGCAATGATACCAAATGCAAGATGATCCCAAGCCAGATGGGTAGGATGCCTTTGGATCCAGTGGCGTTATAAACATCTCAGCACTGGCAGGAGTCTCCAAGTGGCTCCTCCGGCTTCAGAGGTCTGGTTGCATCAGGGTAGGTCCATGCGGCTTCTCCTCCAAGATATTGCACAGGGAGTCAGCCTTGTGTCTCGTCATAGAGAGCCTCCAAGAGTGTAGTCAGTAGAAGGTCTCTCAGGAAGTGGACCGAGAGAGTTCGAGAGAGTGTCTCCGCCCCCAAGAAGGAAGGACCGCATCTCCCAGAATTCTCAGGAGGCCGTGTCCACACAGAGGTCTCATTGGCTGTCTCCAGGCTGACAGACGGCCACATGGGTTCCAGAGAGCTAAGAAAGCAAGTTTGACAGTAAGCTCGCTCTCTCTCCACTTTCAATCCGGAGAGTTGGTTCTTTGATTAGAATCATGTATCGTTCACCTTGTGAGGGTGTGCATGGCAGCTCATTTGCTATCATCTTCATTTGGGAGAGGAGGAAACGGGGTGTAGGTCCGTTTGGGAAATACTGCGTGTCCATTCTTTGCCAGGTTGAGGGAACAAACTACAAAGCTAAACCATTCCCTCAAAAAGCTTGCTGTTGTGTCTATGTAGAGACTACAAAGGACAGCCGAAGTGCTCCGTAGCACTTAGACGGTAATCTTTGCAGAGTTATTATGAACAGAATCTACTCAATGACAGTGAATTGGATTGGAATTTTTTGTTTTGTTTTATTTTGTTTTTGGCATCACTGCCCTTCTGGTGGGACTGGGAGCTACCCAGCCTTGCTGCTGTTGGATTTGAACTGCCAAGCCAGTGGGCCACAGCCCCGCACTCACTACGCCACCGGGGCTCAGCCTGGATTGGAATTTTTGCAGAAGCAGATTGCACCAAGCATTCTCCCCCAAGGAGAATCTGGTGCATGTGAACCACACTGATCGTGCAGCCAGCAGCCAAGTGCTTAAGCATCCTGCCACAGTGTCCCCCATTGTAAGAAACAGTGCCAAGGCACAGATTAATTTAAAGCACTTTGGAGAGTACTATGAAAGAGAGAAGCCTGGAGGGATCGTGGAGCACAAGGGAGAGAGCCTAAAATCGGAATAAGAATTAGGGGCATGAGATTCCTGGGGTGAGGCTGACTGTTCTGGGAAGCTAGAAATATTAAGACCAAAGTGACTTGAAACAAAGACAAAGCGATTTGAAACAGCATAGTGGAAGTTACAGGATGACTCGCATCCACAAAATGTAAAGCAGAGGGAGAAAGTGCAGAGATATCAGGGTAGACAAGAAGGCGGGTTTTTATTCTGGTCACTGCCATTGAGTTGGTGTCAAGCTGTCGTGACCCTACAGGACAGAGAAGACCAGTCCCTGTGAGTTTCTGAGGCGGAAGCTGTTTATGGGAGTAGGCTCTGGGAAATCACAGAGGGGATTTAAATGAGGACATAATAAAATCAGATTTGGGTTTGGGGAGAATCACAATGGAAGGTGACACTGACAGAGCTAAGGCCAGAGATAGGAGAACAAGCTAGGAGGCTCTTCCTGCCATCCAGAGGATGAATAGAGAGACCTGAAGTATGGAAGTAGTAGGAGTGGTCAAAGTTAGGCCCTGGGCAGTGCACAGGCCAGCATTTGACAGACTGGAGAGAATTTGGAGCTAAGCAAAACCCCAGTCAGAGAGATGAAATAAAAATCAGTGCCATGAAGAAAAGAATTTCAAAAAGGAATGAGTCAGCAAGGTGTTTGATGAACCCGAGGGAGCGATGAGAACCAGAGTGAAACTTGTCGAGAGCCATACTCCTCCAGAATGGGGCCCATGGGCCAGCAAGTTCAGCAATGACTGGGAGTGTTTTAGAAATACCAATTCTGGGTCCAAGCTCCGGACTGGTTGAATCAAATTCTTTGGGTCTGGGGCCCAGCACGGGTGGTTTAAGAATATCCAGATAGTTTGAGAGCCATAGTCTGCATGTAGAAAAGTTTCTTGGTAACGATGGCACATCATTTTCTTGGGAATGATTGGGACAGAATCGAAATTACAGTAAATTTAGATGTTTGTGGGAAATGACAAAGTGAAGATAATAGAATCTTGTAAGAAACTTTGCCAAGGTAGCAAGTCAAGAAAATACGGTAAAATATTTTTACCGTAGCAGAGACTTCAGCACTTGTGTTTTGGTATTCCTGGGCCCCAAATTGGTGGGTTGCATCACCACTCTGGAAAAGACCAAGGCCAAAGAACTTGTAGTCCAGTCCAGTCCAGTGTTTCTCTTCATAAACACAAAACTAGCCCTTTAGCTTTGTCTGCTTGGCATTAGGTTCTGGGATGTGCATGTCTGGGGATTGAGGCAAGAATGTGTGGGGCTCGAGTGCCTGTAATTTGTATATCGGTTCAGCTGGGAAAACCAGGGAACTGAACCAGTGGGATTACTAGGAAAGTAATAAAGACACACTGTCTGAGCCTAAAAAGGGGGGCGGGGAGAGGAATAATCCAGTATCCAGTACACAGGACAGTGTCATGCTTTCTTTTTAAACACCACAGAGCACAAATATGTAGAAGACAAATCTTTTCATATGGAATGAATGCTGTCCAAGACTTGTGAAACTGGACTGATGCTGATTTTCAAGATTTTTTTTCCCAGCCCCCTCAAGATTTTTTTTTGAGAGGTATCATTGCCATGAGTTATGTACCAGGCCTCTTTCATGTTAAAGAGCAAAGATGTCAGTTTGAGGACTAAGGCGCACCAAATTCAGGTCATAGTATTTTCCAGTCGCATATGCATATGAAAACTGGACAGTGAATAAGAAAGACCACAGAAGAATCAGTGCATTTGAATTATGGTGCTAACCATGGACTGCCCGAAGAACAAACAAATCTGTTTTGGAGGAAGTGCAGCCAGAACCCTCCTTAGAAGCAAAGATGGCAAGGCTTCCTCTCACATATTTGTGGAATATTATCAAGAGAGACATATTCCCCAGAATACCCAGAGAAGAACAACAAGTGTTTATGTTCACATCTCTAAAATAGGCATAATAATACCCATGGCACACAATTATTTTTGTGATGAATAAATGAGATATTGTGTATGTAAGCTATCAGATGTACTATACAAATATAGACATGATTAATACTCAACTGTTTGAGTAAATGTAAAAAACTATAACTGGGAAGGCCAATTAATATTTATATGTCACAGTCTATTAAAAAGGGACTTGTAAGAGTGGCTTCTCATTTATACATTTAGTTGAGAAAAATGAGATGTTTATGAAAATATTTTTATGAAATTCAGTATTTCAAAAGTTAAAGCAGTCATTTCGCCATGTTTTAAGGAGACTTCAGTGGTCAGAGGGCTAGTTGGTTGGTCAACCAATTTTATCCCAAGTTCCTATGAGATAGGAGAAAGCAGTCACTCAATTAATCAATAAGTCAATAGTTATAATCCACTATCTCATATATGGGAGATTTTAGTGTTGGTTCTGAGAGGAGTCAGAAACCACCAAAGCATCAGTTCTTTTCTGCAAAGATCTTACAGTCTATCAAAGAAAGACATTCCAAGAAGGAGGCGATTCAGACTAGGGGAGGAGTGCAGCATTTAGAGTCTCCTGTTTTGAAAATCCATGGCTTTTGGAAAAATCTGAGAATGAGGTGGAGGGTCATCGGCATCCTCGGAATAAGGTTTCCCTGTCATAGTTCTTAAGTTGAGATGGCCTGACTTGCATTTCTGCTATTTTACCAAGCTTGAAACTCAAGTTATAAGGAGCCCTAGAGGCATAGAGGTTACAGACTTGTCTACTAACCACAAGGTCAGCAGTTCAATAACTCCAGCTGCTCTGCAGGAGGAAGATGGGGGAAAGACGGGGATTTCTGCTCTCATAAAGAGTTATAGTTTCAGAAACTCACAGAGGCACTTCGACCCTGTCCAAAGAGGGTCTCTATGGGTTATCATTGACTCAACAACAGCGAGTTAGTTTATAAGCTCAAGTTGTTTCCTCAGCCTTTTTAGATTTTTTTCAGTAAGGGATTATTTGTTTGGAAGAGTAGTCACTCATTTAACTAGGAATTACATGTTAACTGTGGTGAACTATCAGGTTGTACCTGTATGCTATTCCTTGTTCACCCTTTAGGTTGTTGCTGGTTTCGCAACCTGTGGTATATGCAGTGAGGACACTAATCCCCAATGTCTCCTACTGTATTTATCATGACAGGAATGTTCCCTAGAGCAGTGGGAATTGTGCACAAGATATAGTCCTGGAAACTTTGGACCTCTGCTCAAGTCCTCCCTCAACACAAGAACACTTTGTTCTAACAACCTGACATACTGTGATGCTCACCCTCTGTGGCACGATCTCTGAAGTCAAAATGGGTGCACAAGCAAATGTGGAGAAGGAAGCTGATGATGCCCAGCTATTAAAAGATAAAGTCTATGGCGTCTTAAAGACTTGAAGTTAAGCAAGTGTTTCTCTAGCAGAGAAGCAACAAGCCCCTATGGAAGAAGCTCACCAGCCTGTGTAACGAGGTGTCCACGGGATTAGGGAGTAGGCATTAAAAGACTCCAAACAAACGGACAAAAAACATACAGTTCAGAACAAGGAAGGTTGGAACAGAGACCAAAAACCTATCTGTGGACAATGGGACATCCCCTCAAAATAGGGTGCCAAAGAAGAGACCCTAAAACTTCCACGACAAGTTTTCTGAAGGCAGAGTGAGAGCTATTAGGCAGTTCCATCCCTAGGGTGAGGGCAGTGCCAGCAGCCCACACCAAATAGTGATTTGCTCAAAGCTTCTGCCTTAGCCAGGGCATCCATAGTAGCTGTCATACAAATGGGAAGCTTTAGAGAAGAGAGATTTATTTTCTCACAGCTTAAGAGGATAGAAGTCCAAATTTCAGGGCAACGCATTTTGGAAAAACTTTGTCAGCTTGTAGGATGAGGGAGTCCTTGTGTCAGCGTCTCTAGCTCTGTCATTCTTCAGTTTCTTGGAGATCTTCAAATGTCATTTATTCTCCCCTCTCAGCTTTTGATGATTTCATTTCTCTATATTCATGACGCTCATTATATCATTCACAAGTCACTAGGTTTAGGACATACCCTACCCTGATAGGACTCCATAAACATAAAAGGAAAGCTCTCATCTAAAGTGGGATTCCATCCACAGTTATAAACCAAAAAACCCCAAACTCCTTGTGATCGAGTCCATACCAATTCGTAGTCACTATAGGACAGGGAGGAGCTGCCCCTGTGAGTTTGCATGACTGTAACTCTTTACAGGAACAGAAAGTCCCTTCTTCCACCTTTGGAGCAGCTGGTGGTTTCAACGACCAACCTTGTGGGTGGCCGCCCGGCGCATCAGCACAACGTCACAGGACTCCTTCTACAGTTACAGAAGGGGTAGCATGTCTCTCATGCATCTGGGAGGAGGTGGAGATACAATTCAATCCACAACAGTAATTATGTGAGATAATCTAGGATCCAGCTTTCTTTGTGAAATTTCTAAAATGGACAACTGTTGAGATCGGTGGTCACACATGTTGTCATACAACCATTTTATCTTTTAGGGCTGAGTTTTACTGCATCATGACTTAAGCCACATCAGCCTGGAGGGGGAGGCCAAAGTCCGATGTGGTGAACAATGTTCCATTCACAGGTTACAAGCATAGCCTTTTCTTATGTGCCACCTAGAATGGTGCTGGCGTGAAGGTCACTCTCTAGTTTGCTTCAGGTGATTAGAACCAGTTAGGAAGGTGACACGTAGTACAGAGAGAGAAAGCATAAATGATATCCATTTTTCTCATTGGCCTAAGAGAGAGAACACATCTTTGCCATCTGTGCACTTCCCAAGTGGATTGCTATAGATGGCTGGATAACTTTTCCGTAGTTAATCTTTCTGTGTGTTCTTTCCCTTGATTCATGAAACAGTGATGTTACCTGCTCTCTGAGAAAACTGTTGTCTTAAGAGACTGAGTAGGAAATACTTCTCTCTTTTGAGGGCCTAGCTGTTATTTGATGTTTCATTCCCAGGAAAATACAAAGCCTGTCCATTTGGTGTGAGCAGTGAAAGGAGGATTCCAACAGGTGCCATTGTAAGCTTTCTGGTAGAGGAACTGTTCAGAGGCATCCGTCTTGTTTTGATCTGGGCTCAGATGGGAGGCATTAGTGAAGTACTCTCTCAGGCTGGGCAGGGGACCCTTTGATCTTGCTTTGTGTAATAGGCAGAACTCTCGACTCTGTTTCTTCTAAGAACAAAAATAAACAGAGAAGCTGAGTTTGCGAACAGCTGCATAAACAATGCAATTTGGATGCATGCAAAAAATATGTGGGTTATGTATACATTCATACATATAGCCTCTTGATCCCACCTTTTGCATCCTTTGTGACCATCACTTGATCTGAGAGAAATTTGCATCTGATGCAATGAAATCCAGTCCCTTAATGCTCTGGGGGTTTAAGGCCTCAGAGCATTTGGAGAAAAGCATTTCTTTTGCCTGGGTAGGGAGCAATTAAGTGACATTCCATCCACACTATGACAAAATTGTCCCCTTAATATGCAACAATTACATCACTCATGGGGTTTCTGGGTGGTATCAACAGTTGAGTCCTGGACTACTAACTGAAGGGTTGGTGGTTTGAATCCATCCGGTGATTCTTTAGAAGAAAAACCTGTCAGTATGCTTCTGAAAGCCAGGCTTGAAGCTTGAAGGAAAACAGTAATTTTACCACGACACGTGTGATGTCTCTGTGAGACAGAGGGGGCTAGACACAAACTCCTAGTTGGTCCTAGGTAGAGTACCTACATTCCAAAGAGCAGATAACTTGGGTTGATTTTCTAGTGATGAGTTTGTCATGGATGGTAGAATCTGTAAATCTGAAATCAACTCATTTTTTTCCTTTTCTTTCCCTCCCAAATAGTTTTTTCTTTCCATATCCATCACTTATTTAAATAGAATCAGTTACCTCCTGATACAGGCTTAAAACTCTAACATGCCATTTGTCTCTTTTATATCCCAATTTGATCAATCTCCATAAACTGTGTATTTGTACTTGCTCTTTTGTTCATCTCATTGACCCTGTTCAGTGTTCAAGCCATTATTATCAGGATGTCCTAACTGATGATGCAGTTTTATACTTGAAACTGATTGATTATATTGTGGTGCTGGAGAAGATTATATGTACAGTCTTCCATGGACTGTCAGAAGAATGAACAAATTGAGCCGATGTATACTTGGGAGAAATATAGCTAAGATGCTCTTTAGAAGTAAGGATGTGTTTCAGACATTTTTTCAGGAAAAGGACATTGTGCTTGGGAAAGTAAAACCCACAAATAAAATAGATCTTAATGCCATCGAGTTGATGCTAACTCAAAGTGATCCTATAAGACCAGGTAGCAGTGCCCCTGTGAATTTTCTAGACTAGACAATAGAAAGTCCAGTCTTTCTCTTGAGGACCAGATGGGGGTTTCAAATTGCTGACCTTGCAGTTAGCAGCTTACCTTGTAACCCCTCTGCCGTCGGAAGGTTGCCACACTGGGTTCAAAGATAACAGCAATGTGGGGTGGTGGAGGACTGGGTAGTCGTTCCTTCTGTTGTACACAGCATCACGAGAAGTCAGTACTTGCTCAGTGGCACCTAATCCTGAGATAAAATAGCTCAAAAATATCTCGTAGGCTCTCGGGTGTACAAAAGACACAATGACTTTCAAGAGACAAAAGCTCTCTTTGGTCTTCTAATGCTGTCCCCTAGTTACGCTCCCTGACTCTTTTCCCCTAACCTTTCCTGCATATTTTTATGCATATGTTTGGTCAAGGTCTTCCTGCC
>PVJH01038043.1:0-17458 GCA_004026705.1 Nesogale talazaci | reverse complement strand
CTGGTAGGAGTAGGAAGAACAGCCTTGCTCCTGGAAAGTTTCTGCTGGATTTGAACCTTCAAGCCTGTAGGCCACAGTTCAGCACACAACCACTGTGTCAACAGGGCTCAGCCTCTTTTTTTTTTTTTTTGCTATTTTTAATTTTATTTACTCTTTGTATGCAGTTTTGTGAGTGTGTGTTAGTTTACTTGTTATTTTTGCTCCTGTCTTTTTTTTTTCCTTTTATACTTTTTCTTCTCTTCTCCATTTCCTGTCACAAGCCAGGCCTCAAGCCACACACCTCCACCTCGGCAACTTTGACAGCCGAGCTGGGGAGCTACTGTTCACTTTTGATGGGTTAGAGGCACCTGGGGAATTCAAGCCAGTCCTCCTCTGTACCCTAAGTGGCTGGGAGTTCTCCTGTTCAAAAACCTGGAGGAATCCCAGCCTAATTCCCAAGGCCAGCAAATGACTGGGGCCCAACGCTGGTGCCCACCACTGGTGCTGCTCCATGCTGCCACGGAAACAACTGCCCAAACTCTACAGTGATCTCTATAAATAGGGTAATCCCACCTGACAGCTATGGTACCGTTCATCAAGCAGTATACATTCACACTTCTGCAGCTCTCCATTTTCAGAAGAAAGCACCACCCGAGGTGCTCCAAGCCATATGAAGCAAACTATTATGACTTACTTAGAGATCAGCCAGTGAAAGTCATCCTCATGGGCACACATCCAACTCACCAGCATCTCAAAAGAGGACTATCCAACTCACTTTCCAAATAATGGTATACTGGTTTGCCTAGGATAAGAGTAAAACAGCAGGAAGATATAGCATTAGCCTGACACCCCCTCCCCCCCACCACAAGTGCAGCTATCTGTTCATGGAAGCACTCATATGAGTCCCCCAGGAGAGAGCCCAGCGGTCTTGACTCCAGGGTCCTCGAAAGCAACATTTAAATAGCAACCAGCACCAATATCATGAATTAAAAATCAGGAGAAACACAAAACAAGGCTGGAAGAAGTCATGAACCTATGATGTGTACAGAAGGAGCAGACATTGATCTGCGAAGAAAATAAATCTTCAGAATTCTGCTTAGAGTTATAGGATATGAGGGAAAAATACAGAAAGGGTTGAAATGATAGAGGAAATTAGGAAAAAAATGCACCAAAGGTAAATACAAGACTTAAGGAATGAAAAAGCAAAACCATGGATCAAATCAACAGACCTTGCCAACAGGTTTGAGGAGGATGAGAATTGCAACAGTGAGCTGGAGGATAGCCAAGCTGATCTCAACAAATGGGAAAAGCAGTCAAATAAGACTATCAGAGAAGCTGAAGAAAACCTGAGCGTCTGTCTAGTGTTATGAAGAGGAAAAATATTAGAATAATTGCATACTGGAACAAGACACAACAAAAATGTCAACAGTGAAAATAATGAGGAAATTGTAAGAGGAAAATTTCCCCAGCTTAATAAATGAAAATAAGGCACCCATTCCAGAGGCTGAAAGAACACCAGCCAGATGGAATTCCAAGAAGAAATCACTAAGACACATACTAGTTAAATTATCCAACTATGAGGAAAAGGAGATTATAAGAGTGGCTAGGGAAAAACAAATAGTCACTTACAAAGGTACACCTGTAAAAATATATGCAGACTTATTAGCAAACATGGTGAAGGAGAGAAGGAAATGGAGTAACAGATTCCAAAAATTGAAGGAAACTAATGCAATCCCAAATAATACTATATGAGGCAAAATTATCTATTAAGACAGATGGAGAATAACAGTCTTCCCAGACAAGGAAAAACTCAAGGAATACATAAAGAGAAACCCAGTCCTCCAAAAGAGCTTTGCCAATGCAGTCTAGGCAGAAGATCAATGCTCACTACTGAGTGCAAATAAGAGATTATCACATAGAAAACCCCCATCCAAAGGACAAGAAATCAAAAATAGCCTCCAAATAGTATTGGTTCAATAGTGTACAGAAGGCAAAAGTGAAACACACACACAGCACAAATGGTAAGATAGGTAAGAAGGAAAACACCCAACACAAAAGATACAAGATGATATCACAGAGTCAACCATTGGATTTAATAACAATGAATGCCATTGGTTTGAACTCAGGAATTAAAAGGCAGAGACAGAATGGTTCAAAAATATGACCCATTCTTCTGCTGCCTACAGGACACATATTTCAAGCTTGCAGAAAAAAACAGGTTGAGAATTAAAGAGTGGAAAGAAATATAGTAAGCAAATGGCAATGCAAAAAAAAAAAGATCAAACAGGGGTAGTGAGCCTAGTGTCTCACAAAATGTATCTCCAGCAACAGGCCAAAACAAGAGACAAGGAGGGGCACCATATGAAACAAAAGGGAAAAGTTGACCAGTGAGTATTATAAACATATACACCCCCAATGAGAGACCTGCAAAATTCATATATCAAACACTCTAAAAAATGAAAAGAGAAATCACAGACTCAACAATTGTAGTCAGTGACTTTGGTACTCTACTATCTGTAAAAGAAAGGTCACTAGTAAAGAAATTCATCAAGGAGGCTGCAGAGCTAAATAGCACAATTTGACAACTTCACCTGACAGATATTTTCAGAGATTTTCACCCAAATACACAAAAATGCATTATTTTCAAGACCACATGGCACATATTCGAAGATAGACTACAGACTGGGACACAAGTCTAATGAGATTAAATCAAGCATGTTGAGATTACAGAGACATCTCTCCCCAATCACTGTGCCATAAAGCTTGAAATCAATAGCACATTAAAGAAAATAAAGGAAAATAATTGGAGGATGAGTAATTCTCTGCTGCAAAAGGAGTGGGTGATGAAATCGTGACTTTTCTAGAAACCAATGAGAATGAATATATGAAATCCTAAAACTCAAAAATGGTGAGATAGAGCAAGCACATGTATCAGAGGAAGGGATATAGCAATAAATGCACACATGAGAAAAGAGAGATTTGTGGATGATATACTGGCACAAAACACACTAATTAGAGCAGAGTCAACAAAGCAATCCTACTAAAAGCAAAAGGATAGAAATAATAAATATCAGAGCTGAGATACAGAAGAGGGAAAAGAAGAAATCATGAAAAAAGTAATGCAGCTAAAAGTTGGTTCTTCAAAATGATTAATGGAATTGATAAACCACTGCAACCCTAACCAAAGAGAGGAAGAAAAAATAAAAATATTACAAGGATAAGGGATGAAAGAAGGGACATTACAACAGACCCTAATGAAATAAAAAGGATAATTACACAGTACTATGAAGGTCTATACACTAAAAAATTCAACAACTTGGAAGACATGAACAAATACTTGAAAGTACAATCCCTCCATAGACTATCCTAAATGGGTGTCAAAAACCTCAACAGACTTGTATCGAGGAATTACAAAAAATATATATATATAATAATAATTCAGCCAGGCCAGTTGACTTCACCAGAGAATTCACCCAAGCATTCAGGGAAGAACTTACACCAATCCTACACAAACTCTTCCAGAACATAGAAAAAGGCAGGAAGGTTCCAAACTCTTTCTATGAAGCTAGTATAACTGATATCCTAAGCAGGC
Organism: Nesogale talazaci; assembly: GCA_004026705.1. Lineage (NCBI taxonomy): Eukaryota > Metazoa > Chordata > Mammalia > Afrosoricida > Tenrecidae > Nesogale > Nesogale talazaci. The sequence continues at coordinate 13,887 of PVJH01038043.1, read as the reverse complement.
AAGGATACAACAAGAATTGAGAACTACAGATCAATATCCCTAATGAACATCAATGCAAAAATCCTTAACAAAATATTGGCCAATAGAATACAAATCACATAAAAAAATAATTTGCAGTGACCAAGTGGGATTCATACCAGGGAAGCAGGGATGGTTCAATATGAGAAAGACAATTAGTATTATTTTTACATTGGCAGGAAAAAATTATAGAAACCATATGATAATATTGATAGATGCTAGAAAAGCATTCAACAACACCCAACACCCTTTCCTATTTAAGACCCTCAAGAAGATAGGAATAGAAACAAGAGCCCTTAATATTATACAAGCTATATATTAAAAACCAACAGTCAACGTGATAGTTAATGGAGAAAAGATGAAAACAATTCCACCAAAAAAGGGGACCAGACAAGAATGCCCCTTGTCCCCATTCTTATTTAACATAGTGCTGGAGGTCCTAGCTAATAACATAAGACAAAGGAAGGTCATCAACGGTATTCATCTGGGGAAGGAAGAGGTGAAATTTACATTATTCACAACCAATATATTTCTGTTCATGGAACAGCCCCTAAACTCCATATATAGAGTCAGGAAATAATAGAGGAATATGGCAGAGTTGCAGGATACAAGATCAACAAACAGAATTCTATCTTTCTGCTTTACATATCAGACACAGATCACAGAAGAGGAAACTAAAAAGATAGTGCCCTTTACAATAGCCAAGCACAGGTTGAAATATCTAAGGATATACCTGTCTAAAAAGAAACAACATATTTGTATGAGGAAAATTACAGAACACTATTTCAAGAAAACAATAGTGACCACAGCAAATTGAAGAAAATCCCATTCTCATGTATTGAATGGCTCAATATAGTAAAGATGTCAGTTCTGTCCAAGGCACTATATTAGTTTAATGCTATTCTGGATATGAATACCATTATACTTATTCAAAGAATGAATAAACTGATTACCAACTTCATATGGAGAGGGAAGGAGCTGAAAATTAGCAGACAATTCTTCTGCTAATGGACAAGCAGAAGGATAAGGTGGGAGGACTTGCTTTACTTGACTTTAGCAAGTATTATACGGCCACAGCAGTCAAAACAGTGTGCTACTGGTATAATGACAGATATTCTGTCCAATGGAGAAGAGCTGAAGACCCAGAAATAAAAACATCACCATACAAGAATCTGATTTTTGATAAGGTCCCAAAATATATCAAATGGGAAATGGATTCCCTCTTCAACTAATGATGCAGGAAAAAAATGAATATCTACTTGCAGAAAAGTGAAGCAAGACCCTTCCCTCATTCCATGTGCAAGAATAAACTTAAGGTGGATCACAGACTTGAGGTAAAATAACTAATTGGTACCAACATAAGGAACTTGTTACAGGGAACACATTGACTATCAGAAATAGGGAAGGATACAAATACAGAGGAGTCACACATTGACAAGTGGGGATATACTGGAGATAAAACACCTGTGTCCATCAAAAGAATTCACCAAGAGAGTAGGGAGAGGCCACAAACTGGGAAATCATCATTAGAAATGACACATCAGAAAAAGGCCTTATTGCTAAAATCTATAATACTTTGTAAGCTTATAATAAGAGAAAAACTAATTCCACTGAAGAGGTGGGCAAAGGACCTGAACAGAAGTTTCACAGGGTTTAAATCCAAATGACCAATAAACATATGAGAAAATATTCCTTACCATTACCCATAAGAGAAACTCAAATTGAAACAACTATGAAATACTCCATAACACCCTCAAAGATGTCCCAATTCAAAAAATCAGAAAGCAACAATTGTTTGAGAGACTGTGGGGAGATAGGACTCTCAACCACTGCTGGTGGACCTGTAGGTATGTACAAGTACTATGGAAATTGATTTGGCTATTTCTAAAGCAGATGGAAATTGAGCTACCATATGATCCAGCAACCCCCCTACTGGGGATATACCCAGAAGAGATGGGAAAAAAACCAAGGCCAGACATGTGTGTTGCAATATTCATCATGGTACAGTTCACAATTGCAAGGAGTTGGAAACAACCTAATTTTCCATCAACAGATGAATGGATTTTAAAAACTGTCATACATGCATACAGTGAAATACTATGGATTGCTAAAAAGAAGTGAGGAACACATGAAGCATATCACTACATGGGAAGAATTGGAGGAAATTATGCTAAGTGAATTAAGCCAAGCATAAAAGGACAAGTACAACATGAGTCTACTGAGGTAAGCTTAAAAAAAATGCAAAGGTGGCATTGGGAAAAGGCTGCGGAATACAAACATTCCTTGAGTGAGGTCCAGGTAGTATGACAAAGTCCAGACTAATCCATGGATACATACGGAAGGCAACTAAAAGTGAGGGGGATGGGGAAGATGATGTAGCGAGGGAACAGGGCACTAACCCACACAAGGGGAGGGTATTCTTTTTATCTCCCCAGGGATGAATGCAGCATGTTGGCATGGAATAGAGAGACAGTGAGGAGTCTGAGAAGCTGACTCAAATCCCAACTATGTGGACAGCCAACCCTTCCCCAGAAGAATTTACTTTAGAGGACAGCACTGAAACTGTAGCTCTGGGAGAGGAATATGTCTGATCAGAGCACATGTGAGCAAATGAAGGGAGCAGAAGAGAGAGTGGATTGCATGCTGGCCCACCAAGGTTGGAGGATGATATTGCCTCTCAGAAGAGCCAATGCCCATTGTGGACCATATGGCTAGTCCCACTATGAGACAAGACGTTCCTCTTTGACGCATATCCCCATCAGGGACAACACTGGAGACACAGTGTTAGGATTGGCCTGGTCTGACCTCACCACACTGAGGCAACATACTAAGGGCATGTGGCAGAGCAGCAAGGGGGGGCAGAGCAGGGAGGTCTCAAGGATACATTTTGGGACCAGAATGTGGCACCTGATCAGATTGGACTGGAGGACACTCCTATAGGTCAACAAAAAGACCTTGAACAATTTAGAGGCTTTTATTTTTATTTTTAAAATTTATTCATTAATTAATTTATTTTTATCTTTTTTGTTATTGGTTTTTTAGTTGTCATCATATCATTTTCTTTTGTTGCTTTGCTTTACTATGTCTTTTTTTGTGTGCATGCTATTATTTCTGCAGATCTATCTAGATAAGAAAAGCTGGTTGAACAGCATGGAGGAGAAAGCAATGGGGCCAGTGGTTCGGGGCAGATGGTTCAGGGATATCAGAGGAATACAGCCTCTAATACATACATCATGGATTCAACAGGCATGGTTGTACAGCGATAATTATTAACTTTTATAGTAAAGTTATAGAGAGCATGAGAAAGAGGTAAATACTAATAGTCAGACATATCTTAAGGTTTTGTGTTCACCTCAACCTGTATGTAGGTGGTCCATGTGGAAAGAGAGAGAGTGGGGGAAGGGATTACATGAAGGAAAGGGATGAGAGCATCTGGCATGAGCGCACACGAAAGAGAGCTTCTTTATTCTACCCAAGTCTTATATACCCTTTGCAAGGCTCCTGATTACAGGTCAGGACATATAAGGTACACTTTATAGGGGAAGGAGGTATAAGGTTCCCATGTGACAAGATAGGCAGACCTAGATTCCTGGATGTGCCTAATCAGGTTAGACTAGAGATCATTAACAGTAGTCTGTGAACTCTGCTCATTGGGGCCCAAACTAGTGGTTAACAAGCTTCAACGGAATCTACCCACTGTCCTAACAGCAGGGGAGTGAGCCCTATCTACTGTGTGAGGCACAAAGGTCTGATGTATGAATCCTTTAGGGAGAATATCTAACTTCTGCCTTCCATACCAGAATCTACCCACTGTCCTAACAGCAGGGGAGTGAGCCCTATCTACTGTGTGAGGCACAAAGGTCTGATGTATGGATCCTTTAGGGAGAATATCTAACTTCTGCCTTCCATACCAGAGGCTGGCAAATGGTTAATATTTTGGAGTATATATAATTTTCAAAAAGTCCTATCTTCATCTGATAATGGGGGGGACATCAGAGAGGGAGCGAGGGGGAGGTAAAGAGGTGAGGTTGACCATCCCAGGGTCACGGGAACAATAAGTGATTGAAATCCGTGGCAAAAAGAGTGTGAGAGGCCTACTAAGGATTGCTCAAAGGTAATGTAACCCAGAGAAGTTACTGAAACCCAAATGAAGGCTGAGCATGATAATTGGACAAGAGGAAAGTAAAAGGAATAGAAGAAAGAACTAGGAGGCAAAGGACATTTATAGAAGCCTAAAATACAGGCATGTACATATGTAAATATATTTATATATGATGATGATGAAATAGATCTGCATGTATATATGTATAGGCTTAGTATTAAGGTAGTATATGGACTTTGGGTCTCCATTCAAGTACTTCCTCAATGCAAGAACATTTTGTTCTATTCATCTGGTATTCCATGATATACACCTCCTGACATGATCACTGAAGACAAAATTATGCATAAACAGATTTGGTGAAGAAAGCTGATGGTGTCTGACTATCAAAAGATAACATCTGGAGTCTAAAAGGTTTGAAAGTGAACCAGCAGCTATCTAGATCAGAAGCAACCCAGCCCACATCAAAGAGGCATACCAGCTTGTGTGACCACGAGGTGTCAAAGGGATCAGGTATCAGGCATCAAAGAACAGAAAAATCAAAACACTGTAAATGATGGCATGTGCAGTTCGGGGCCCAAAATCCATCTTTAGGCAACTGGACATCCTGTTACAGAAGGGTGGTGGGAAGAAAGGAGCCAGTGAGGGTGCATTGTAGCAATGAGGAAACATGCAGCTTTTCTCTAGTTCTTAAATACTTCCCCTCCCCAACCACTCCCCCCTCCCCCACCACACATATTATCATGATCCCAATTCTACCTTATAAATCCAGCTAGACCAGAGGATATACACAAATAGGAACACAAATAGGAACCGGAAGCACAGGGAGTCCAGGACAGATGATCCCTTTAGGACCAGTGGTGAGAAAAGCAATACTAGAGGGTGGAGGGTAGGTGAGGTAGAAAGGGGGAATGGATTATAAGGATATAATCCCTTCCCTGGGGGGTGTACAACAGAAAAGAGGAAGATGGGAGACATTGGACAGTGTAAGATTTGTCAAAATAGTAATAATTTATAAATCATCAAGAGTTCATGAGTGAGGCGAAATCAGGAAAGGAGGGGAAAAATGAGGACCTGATACCAAGGGGTTAAGTAGAAAGCAAATATTTTGAGAATGATAATGGAAAAAAATGTACAAATGTGCTTGACATACTTTGGATGTATGTATGGATTGTGATAATAGCTGCAAGAGCCCTCAATAAAATGATTTAAAAAACATCAATCTCAAAGTAAAATACAAAATAGCTGAAGTTAAAATAGTTAAAGGTTTTTATAGGCATAATAATTAAAAACTTGTAGCAAAATATATTATAGATTTACTTATAATTCTTTGATCCGAGTCTAATTTTTAAAAATGCATATTATAATTTTGCTTAAAAACATGAAACACATCTCTCACACTCCTATGTGTTTCAAAGTATTCTAATCACCTATCTAAGGTTTATAAGTAAATATTAATATAATATCTTCACTTCTCTTTCTTTCCCAGATCATTACTAATCACAATGTTCTCATTGATTGGTTCAAATCTCTTTAGCCTCATCTCTGAGTTTTGCCAAATTCATTCAAGTGCAATCTGCAGTAATTGCCTGAGACATCATCTTTCCTTCCAGAGCTTCTCTGATCCAGCAACTGTGAGAAACCAATGGGAACCTGTTCTGATTCACCCATGAAAGATGAAGAATTAATTCCCAAGTGTCACATGAAGGAATTAATTCCCAAGGTCAAACCTAGTGAAATATGCCAAAGAGTTGATGGCCTTATTATGTATAAAATATTCCAGTGGCATAAATTGATGTCAATCTCAACAATAACAAACATATTGACATATTCTTCCTTTTTTCTTCACATATTCTGATAATAGCTTCTATTCTGTATTTGTTCTCCCATTGTAATTCTTTGATTTTACATCCAGATTTAATAATTTATATTAAACTTTTGTTTCTGGTTAGGCTTTTAAGGAAATCAAGGATAATACTTAGGTCTTGTAGTGTATAGGAGAAAATGGTGAATGGAGGTGAATCTGTATTTAATGATATTGGAAGAATGCCTAGAAAAAGTTTTAACATTATTTATATGTCTCCTGGAAAAAAGAGCATGATAATCTCTCTAGCAAAGGGAGACAGATGAATACTATTGTATTGAGAAAAAAGTCAATTTAAGAAAATTAGATAATTAAAATGAATGTGTTATAGGGTTTTGTCTAAGAGGCAGCCATCTGAACAGAATAAGGAAAAACAAGACTTATAATAGGAAATATTTATATAATTGTTGTAACCTTCATATTCATTCATATGCATTTGCATACTGAGTAAATAGCCCAAGAATTTGGACTATATAAAGAATAAGATGGCATCATATTTGGATTAAGATTAATTAACAAGATGTGATGTGCAGATTTAATGCATTGAACTCCATTGAGAGAAGATCTAATGATCTGTAAGACAACATCAAGAATTTGCTCACAGTATCACACCTGAAGTAAGCAAAAGGTCATTCAAAAGATAGGAAAGGAAGTCAATGTAGTTTTTCCAAAAAAAAATCAAAACAAAACAAAAGTGAACACTTGCTCTTAGAAATGGAGTAGTTATAGAAAAATGAAAGAAGTATTGAATTGTCAATGCTTTAGCATATTTTTGGTTTACAGAAAATATCAAAGGGTAGCTGTGATAGTCCAGTGACTAGAGAAACAAATTTCAGTGACACTGTGTGAGAAAGAATGTTATATCCAGAAGTAATTATGCCAAGATACAACATTCCAACCCAGTCCAGTTCAAGCCTATAAGTCAGATATTACCCCAGGATTCCTCTTCAGACTCACGCATCACATACAACGATGCAAAATGCAGGAAGATTAACGCCAATGGGGGAAATGCCCTGTGCATCCTGTGACAGTAGAAGCATATCAGTGCTGGCATGGGTCTCCATGTGTCTCCTCCAACTCAATAGCAAGGTGAATCAGAGAAAGAGGGAAGTTCCCAGAATCCTTATGAGAAAGTGAGGCCACAAAGAAACATCACCAGTCTTTTACAGGATAGACCCCACCCTTTCACTCTTAATGGTCTCAAGTTGTCACAAGATTATGTAACTACCACAGATCACTCTTGTCAATTTGACACTTTTACACAACTGTTCACTCAAACATAATTTTAAATAAGACAATACTAGTAAAGTAACCAGATTTTAAGAGGGATACCATTGACCGGGGTGAGGGGGAGTTCTTGATTAAAAATTTGGTCTATACAGAGCAACAAAAATGTTCCTAGAATGCAAAAATAGTAGTGCAATCTATTTATTTAATTTTAGAACACCATGGGATGCAGGACAAATTTTTAAAAAGTGAGACATCTGATCGTCTTACACTAAAGTCATATTTTAAACTAAAATTATAAAGCTAAAATGCATATAATTCAGTGTGTCAACATCATTTAAACATGATATTCTATCAGCGATCAAAAACGTTCTATACTTAACAATTGCAGTTATGCTACCACCTATACCATAATCATATAATCCTAAAAATGGATTCCCCCATCAATAAAAGTTTGTAAGCTAGCCAGTTCCTGCCTTTATTCTCCCAATTTCTACAATGACCACTTATATCAACCCAGTGCACTGAAGAGACAAGCATGTTCTTTGATATAAAGAAATTTCATTCCAGTTGGACTGGTGGGTTTACATTCATAAGCAAAGTGGAATCAGGACAGTCCATCCTTAAGTCAGCAGCAAAATGCACCAATTCACAGGCTCCAAAATCTTATTTTCATCTAGTAAGGTTTTGGTAAGTCTGCCTCACTTAGCCTCACCAGAGTTCCCATTGGCTGCCTCGCTTTGGACCTGGTGCAAATTCTCAACAACTCTGGATCCCTTGAGTAAGATCATGAAATTCAGGTCAGGATTGCCTGCTGTTATCTTCTGCCTGCAAACCAGGACCCCAGATGTCAATGGCCAAACTTAACTCACCTTCCTCTTGATGCATTTCTCACACTTTCAATAAGTGGATCTGGGTGGTGATCTCGCAAGCATTTAAGGCTGCCAGCTGACTCCCTTTAATATTCAGTGCTAGAGAGAAGTGTTCCTTCATGGCTCCAGATTTTTTTTCAGTTTTAAGTACAAACCACTAATTAAAAATTCAAAATGCCAAAAAGTACTTCTTTTTTTTCAAGTCTGTCAACAGGCCTTTTTGAATGCAAATGTCCTGAGCACTCAAAGCATTGGGTGGGGCTTCAGGAATTTCTTTGCAAGCATGTCCTATACTCACTTACTGATGTTTAAAGGCAAGGAAGCTTATATTATCTCTATTTTCACACTTCCCAATAATTTGTTCTGTCAATTATCATATTAATAGTCATAAGCAGAAAAAATCAGTATGATCATAAGTCAGTCAAATGTTAAACACATTCTTAAGAGTCAAATTCTATCCTCATCCCAAAAATTCCATTGATAGGAAATATGGCCTTAGATTTCTGACAAAATCAATCCCGGGAGGTGCCTTCTGTAAACCATTTTAACCAGGCAGTATCAAGCATCCATCTCCATTTTTATGAGTTATTTCTCTCTACCCCACTCCTAAGGTATCATAATGTGTTTGGAGGACTTGACTAGAGGAACAAATTTCAGTGACACTCATATATGTGTAAGAGTTTGTATAAAGAAGTAGTTATGCATCAATCAAACATTCCAGTCCAGTCCAGATTAAGTCCATAAGTTCAAAAAAAAGCTGATGAATTTCTCTTCAGATTCACATGCAATCATGTAAAATGTAAAAAGATCACAGGCCATGGGTGCAACATCTTGTGACAGGAGAAGGATCTCAGTGCTGGCATGGGTCTCCATGTGGGTTCTCCAAGTCTCTGAATATGACTTCTCAATAGGAAGGTGAAGGAGAGAGAAAGAGAGAGAGAGAGAGAGAGAGAGAGAGAGAGAGAGAGAGAGAGAGAGAGAGGCTGGGAATATGATTGAGTTCCCCCAATATTATGTAAGTACCACAGTTGCTCAAAGCTACAAAATAGAGTACTACTGTGAACTGTGTAAAGATCCAGATTTAGAAAGCCAAGAATGAAGAATATGCTTAGCATATCTCAGGTTTAAGGAGTGAGGAAGACATTCCAAAACTTGAGATTCAAAATTGAAGGATCCATGGGTAAAATATTAAATGATGAATAGATCATAAAAATGAAAGTGGAAGGAGTTAACAAAGTCATTTTACCAAGAATCAATTGCTCAATGTACTACTATTTCAAGAGAATGCTTTTGATCAAGAGTCAGTTCTATTGAAGAAGGAAGTCCCACTTGCACTGGAAGCATTACTGAAAAACAAGATAATATTAGAGAACAAGGTTCCCAAAATTGACTGAATATCAATCAAAATATTTCAACAAGATAATGAGGCTTGGAAGTATTCACTTTATGCCAAAAAAATTTGGAAGACAGAAACCTGGTCAATCAAATGGAAGAGAACCATGTTTGTTCAAATTCTGAAGAACAGTGCCCCAACAAAATGCAAAAATCATCAAGAAATATAATAGATATAACAATATCATACTACAATTATGCTGGACATAATTATAAAATGGCTACTGGAAGCTCCCAGAAAGTCATGCTAGATTTAGGAGAGAACAAAACACCAGGGATATCAGCCACGAAAACCGAAAAGGAAAAAAAAAAAAAACATAAAAGGTTTACTTGTGTTTTATTTACTATGGAAAAGCATGGAATTGAGATGTCATATAAAAACTATGGATAGTATTGAGATGAATGGGAATTCCCACACACTTTCTTTTGCTCATACATGAACTGTACATGAGGCTGAGCTCCGGTGGCGTAGTGGTTGTGCGCGGGACTGCAACCCACTGGGATGGAGGTTCAATTCCAGCAGTGGGGCTGGGCCTCCTACTCCAACCACCAGAGAGCAGTGATGCCCACCCCCCCACCCAAAAAAAAAGAAAAATAAATAAATAAACTGTACATGAAACAAAAGGCAATGGTTCAAATAAATCAGTGGAATACTGCATTATTAAAAACAATATTTACGGACTAGAGGAGAAGATGGCCGCCAGATAGGAAGCCCATGCCCAGAGCTCCTGGAGATCGGTGAGTGGGGGTGACTTGGGGAAGGGTGGGGCTCTCAAATTAGGTTTTGTGACTCCAGGAACGCTCAGAGCCCTCCTCTGAACCAGGAGCAGGCACGACCCGCACGTCCGCGCTCCCCACGGATGCGGGCACAGACGCCGCCTGCACAGACGCTGCGGGTTCTTTGTGCCGGCGGGATCCAGGGCGCCACACTGCGACCCTGAGATGTGGAACCTGCAGTTAATCAGCGCCCGCGCACATTCACTGACCAGTCCTCCCCACCAAGGTGCCCAGGGTGCCCAGGGGACACTCCACGCAGACCCACACCTCTCGCTCCCCACCCCCAGGGACTCCTGTGTCCCCAGCACAATGGAGGGCCAGTCCTTCCCCCACCCCGGAGGCCCGCGCCCAGGCGCACCTTAAGGGTGCCACTAGTGGTCAGGATAAGATCAAGCCATCCCCTAAACCCAAGCCTGCCCACCTGGGCCACACTTTCTAACCGAAGCAGAAGGAAGACCCGCACTCTCCACAGTCGCCTGCACTCCTCACAGACGCTGCCGGTTCAGGGCGCCTGCCCCAAGCCCCGCAACAGAGAGGTCCGCTTTACATTGTCTCCTGGGTAAACAGCCAGCTGGTCCTCCCCACCCCAGAGTACTAGAGGATTGTTTCCCACCTATCTGTGGCAAGCGCCCCTAGCCAGGAACAGACCACCCAACTCCCACCCCATCCCCTAAACCCACTCCCCTGCTCAGCCAACACACTCCATCAGATCTGCAAGGCCTAGCTGCAAATAGTTCCTGAGGGAAGCTATAAGACCAGCCTTCTAAAGAGAGACCCCAGGGCCACAAAACACCAAGGAAAATGCCACCTAATATGAATAAATCAAACAAAAAACAGCTAGCAGCTTCCACAGTATCAAGAAGAGAGAAACTGGATCCGATGCAAGAAGATCAGCTGGACCTAACAGCAGTCATAGAAAATGCAGAGATCGATCACAGAAATAAATCTTCAAGATGTTACTAACACCTATGCAGCTCTTTAGCGACACATTAAAGAAGAAAGAAGAATTGATACAGGAGATAAAGGCCATACACCAAAGGGAAATCCAAGAACTAAAGAGTGAGCTAACAAAAACTAATAGTAAGCTCTCAGATTTCGGCCAGAGAATGGAGGAGGCAGAAAACAGGACAAGTGACCTAGAGGACTCACAAGTAGAAATTAATAAGTGGGAGAAAAAATCTAACAAGTCTATGAGAGAAGCAGAAGAAAATATTAGATGCCTCGCTGATACTATGAAAAGAAACAACATTAGGATTATCAGTCTGCCAGAGGATGAGGCATCAAGAAAACCAACATCCAAAATAGTGAGGGAATGCTTAGAGGAAAACTTCCCTAGCTTAATGAATGAAAGCCATATAACCATACATGAGGCGGAAAGAACACCAGCTAGACTGAACCCCAAGAAGAAAACATCAAGACATATAGTTGTTAAACTATCCAATTATGAAGAAAAAGAGAAAATTATGAGAGCAGCTAAGGAAAAAAAGGGAAATCACATATAAAGGCAAACAGATAAGAATATGCTCGGACCTATCAATGGAAACTATGAATAAGAGGAGAGAGTGGAGCAGCATATTCCGAAAATTGCAGGAATATGATGCAAACCCAAGAATACTCTATCCAGCCAAATTATCTATCAAAATTGATGGACAAGTAAGAGTCTTTCCAGACAAGGAAAATCTCAGAGAATATGCCAAAAGGAACCCAGCCCTACAAAAGATCCTCACCGACCCACTGGGAGAAGAACAACAACAACGACTTAACACATGCAGAATGAATATACCCAGAAACAGTCAAAGGGATAACAGCCCCCAAGATAACTCTGGCTCAGAGATGGAAGAAAGGTAAGGATGAACCACAAACATATATTGACACAACCTATGGAAATAGAAAAACATCCAATCCAAGAGGGATAAAATGACAACACAGAGTGCACAGATAGATGTAATAACCCTAAATATTAATGGATTGCACTCAGGCCTTAAGAGACAGAAATTAATAGACTGGCTTAGAAAATACACCTCCTCAATCTGCTGCCCACAAGAGACACATCTTAAGATCACAGAAAAAAATATATTGTGAATCAAAGGCTGGAGAAAAATATACCAAGCAAACAGCAATTCCAAGAAAGCTGGAGTAGGAATCCTAATATCAGATAAAATTGACCTCAAAGTGCAAACCATAGTAAGAGACAAAGAAAGACACTATATAATGCTAAGGGAAGGGTAGACCAATAAGGTAGATCCAATAAGCATCTTAAATATATTTTCCCTGAATGAGAGACCTGCAGAATATATAAACCAGACACTTCACATGATGAAAAAAGAAATTACAGCATCAACAATTATAGTGGGTGACTTCAACACACCGCTTTCTGAGAAGGACAGATCACAGGGAAAGAAACTCAACAAGGAGGTGAGAGATCTAAATACTACAATTAATACTACAATTAGACAGTTTGATGTGGTAGATATTCACATTCTTCTCAGCCCCACATGGAAGTTTATCAAAGATAGACCACGTACTGGGACATAAGGAGAATCTACATAAATTTAAGCATATTGATATCATACAGAACTCACTCTCAGACCACTCTGCCATAAGGTTGGAAATCAACAAAAGGAAGGTAAGGAGAACTAGAGAAAATAGTTGGAGAATGAATAATTCTCTTTTGCAAAAGGAATGTGTGCTGGCCCAGATCAGAGAGGACATTAAAAAATTTCTAGAAACCAATGAGAATGAAAGCATGACATACTAAAACTTATGGGACACAGCAAAGACAGTCTTAAGAGGAAGTTTCATTGCAATACAGGCACACTTGAAAAAGGAAGAAAGTCTCATAACTAATACGTTGACACGGAATTTACAACAACTAGAGCAGAATCAGCAGGATAATCCCACTAATAACAAAAGAAAAGAAATAATAAAAATCAGGGCTGAGATTCAGGAGAGGGAAAATAAGAAAACAATGGAAAAAATTAACACTGCTAAAAGTTGATTCTTTGAAAGAATTAACAAAATTGATAAACCATTGGCATACTTAACCTAAGAAAGGAGAGAGAAAATTGCAATAGCAAGAATAAGGGATGAAAGAGGGGATATCACAACTGATCCTAATGAAATCAAAACAACAGTCACTCAGTGCTACAAAGATCTTTACTCCAATGAACTCAACAACTTGGAAGACATGGAAAAATTCTTGGAAAAGCAATCTCTTCCTAGATTGTCTCCAATGGACGTCAAGAATCTTAACAGACCCATAACAACAGAAGAAATAGACAAGGTTATCAAGGGACTACCAAAAAAGAAATCACCTGGACCAGATGGCTACACAGGAGAATTCTACCAAGCATTCAGGGAAGAATTGACACCAACCCTACACAAGCTCTTCCAAAGCATAGAAAAAGATGGCAAACACCCAAACTCCTTCTATGAAGCTAGTATAACACTGATACCCAAACCAGGCAAGGATCCCACAAGAATTGAGAATTACAGACCAATATCCCTAATGAATATTGATGCAAAAATCCTTAATAAAATACTGGCCAATAGAATACAAAAGTATATAAAACAAATAATTCACCCTGACCAAGTGGGGTTCATACCTGGAATGCAGGGGTGGTTCAACATATGAAAGA
>PVJH01038042.1:0-17447 GCA_004026705.1 Nesogale talazaci | reverse complement strand
GCATCACTGCCCTCTGGTGGTGGGAGTAGAAGGCCCAGCCTTTGCTCCTGTGGAGCTGCTGCTGGAATTGAACCTCCATCCCAGTGGGCTGCAGTCCCATGCACAGCCACTATGTCACCAGGGCTCGGCCTTGATCATTTCTTATGATGGTTGCAAAGAAGTGAGGTATCACAAACATCATACAGATAGCTAGCTATATGTGTGCATATATGTGTGTGTTATATATAAATATACATTCATTGTATACACACACCAGAGGTCCCCTGGTGGCACAGCAACTGCTAACCACCAGGTTAGCTGTTCACACAACAGCTGCTCCATGTGTAAAAGATAAGATGGTCTCTGTGGATTTACAGCCTCAGAAACCCTATAGAACGGTTCTCCTGGGTCCTAGCGAGTCACTAGGAGGCATAATCAACATGACACTCGTGGCCTGGGTTGGCCTGGGTATGATGTAGAGCCACCAAAAGCTTCTCTAACCACTCAGGACAGGGTAGAACCGCCCCTGTGAGTTCTGAGACAGCTGTTTACAGAAGTAGAAAGTCCCGTCTTTTTTCAAGTTTCCAGAAAGTGCATGGGAAAATGGAAGGAAAGCATTTTGTCATCCCTTTGTGTAACTAGATGAGGCTGGACAGGTTGGCAGGAGATGGATGTGTACCTCTTATTTCCAAGCCCTTGGTAACAACCTGTGTTCTTTACAAGACCATGCGATGTGAAGATGACGATCAGGGACCCCCAGCTCCTCCCAATCCTTTTAGTCATCTCACGGAAGGAGAACTGGAAGAATACAAGAAGACAATCGAGCGGAAACAGCAAGGCCTGGAAGGTGAGTTACTTTTTAAGCTAAGCTCCGCATAGCCGTACCTGCTCACAAAGGGTAACTGAAGGGTAATTCATTTGGGTGACTGAAGACAGTAGGCAGTTCTTTTTGCTTCATTGGTTTCTTCTCGGCCTCGGTCCTCTACTGGGTGTTGCGGCTGAGATGCAAAGAAGTACCCCCTCCACCCCCCCACCCCCGAAGGGGTCTGTTCCTGTGTGGGGAAGCAACTGTTTCACCTGAAAACTCATCGGCACTCGCTCCTCTCTCCATTTCTTAGGCCAGCCAAAACAGGCACATTCATAAGCATTTCATAATAGATGACAATAATTTTCACTTTTTAATTTAAAATGGTCATAGATTCACAAGCACATGGTTTGATGCATAGTAAAACTTCTTATTCCTGGGTGTCTTGAATGTCAAAATTGTAACTTCAAAATCGAAACGTTTAAAAAGCTAGAATTTTTATGTGACCTTCCTTAAGCACTTGGCATTTCAACAAGATGGAGTTCGGAACTTTTCATGAGTGGTTGGGAATCATAGTTTAAAAATGTTTGTGGAAACACCTCAGCTAATTGAATGCTAGCTTTCTTTTTCTCAAGTATACGAGCTCTTGCGTCTGTGGATGAGCTTCAGACAGTTCAGCACCACCTGTAAAATACCTCCTAACTATAGTGACATGTGATGCGCACCGTGGAAGGGGGAGTTCAAGATGGGGGCCACAGAATCTTTAACCCAGAAAGAGAGCTAGAGTCTGTGCTTAGAGCATACACAACCTACAGTTGAAAGTCTTTCTTAAGTTTTTTGCCCAAGGCAAAGGAGAAGCCAATAAAAACTGTCCGTGTTAGTTCTATGTGGGATCATCCAGTAAGCTGTGTTTTTTTCCCAGTGTGTTGGATCCATTGTCCTAAGAGGGGATCACCTGGACTTGTTAGCATAATTACACTAAAGACTGAAAGGGGTATTATTCTCTTGGTTTATTAAAGCATAAGGTTGGCAGTTTTCTCTGTTTACCTTCTTATAAAATGTCCCTTTTTCATCTCTTGTTTCTTGAAAGCCTAAAGATGCCAGGTAACAAATTCTGCACCCTAGAGCCACCATCCTGTTTCTGCACCTTTGAGTTGTACCCACATTCATTATGTGCCCCCCCCCCAAATAGCCCACCAATCCTGCTCCAACCGAAATCTCTTTGGACAATGTTCCAAAACTCCTTTGTCAGTGAAGCTCTTGCCACATCCGTGTAGCAACGTCGAGGAGAGAATTCAAAATCGTTTTATCTTGGGGCTCAATATGTTTTGGTTTTTTCACACTCTGGCAAAAGCTACATGCATAAAGATTCTGCGCCTGGGCTCTCAGTTACCGTGCTTTCTTTATTAACCCTGTATGTAAAATCGCTGCTGGAAGTCAGAAGTTTTAACACATTCACTTTTCATAATGAATAATAATTGACGTTTGAACTAGCTGTTGGCATGCTCAGCTAATCGCTGAAGAGTTCATCATCTGTGTATGCCGGCTCTTGGTGTGTGCGCTAACCTGCCCTGACTTCTTATGCTTCCTCGTATGTTTTATTTTGCATGGCTTTTAACTAAACTCTTATCCGACAGATGCTGATGAGCAGGAATTACTCTCAGATGACGCTTCATCTGTTTCACAAATTCACTCTCAAACTCAGTCACCGCAAAATGTCCCTGAAAAATTAGAAGGTATTCGATGTAATTTCCCATAGTAGTCACTGGGTTAGTCCTGTAAGTCTGCTCCTTTGTCATTTGTTTGCATGTAAGGCGACTGAACGCTTACAGAAAGTTTGTCCTCGATTTCCTTAAATCTCCCAATAATTTTACTGACTTCATCATGATTAGGGTGCTACTTTTGTTCAACATTTATATAGACTTACCTTAATCTGGACTTTGGCCTAAAGTCCTTGAGAATTTACAAAATTGAAATTGATAAGTCATGATACTTCCAGTATCATGGAATCATTTCAGTATCATTTCAGTATCATTTCCAGTATCATGGAATCATTTCCCATTTTGGTTGGCAAACTACAGAGCTCAAACTACAGAGCACTAAGGTTTGTCTTCATTTTATATAACAGGGAGTTTTGTGATGAACCTGCCTGGGAATCAAGCAGAAGTGATGTAGTTTGTATTCTTTGAGCAAATATAATAGCTTTTCTTGCCCCTACTTTCATATCATTTATGAAAAATAGCTTCAAGCTAATAAATCCAACTAAATAATCCTACTAAATCCTACTAAATAAATCCTACTAAATAATCTCAGGGCTGAGCCCCAGTGGTGTAGTGGTTGTGCGCGGGACTGCGGCCCACTGGGATGGAGGTTCAATTCCAGCAGCCGCTCCACAGGAGCAAAGGCTGGGCCTCCTATTCCCACCACCAGAGGGCAGTGATGCCAAAAACAAACAAACAAACAAAAAATAATCTCTATCTTCACTGGAATTAAAGTAATGCCCTAATACATTGACAAAGCATGCCAACTTTGTAAAAGTCAGCCTCGGTGCTAAGTATGTAAAATAACAAGAGAACAACTCCCTTTCGTAGAAAACCATGAGCTGTTTTCCAAGAGCTTCATCTCCATGGAAGTGCCTGTCATGGTGGTGAACGGCAAGGACGACCTGCATGATGTTGAAGAGGAGCTTGCGAAGCGCGTGAGCAGGTTGACTACCAGCACGACCATGGACAACATCGAGATTACCATCAAGTCTCCAGAAAAAATTGAAGAAGTCCTGTCACCTGAAGGCTCACCTTCAAAATCACCATCCAAGAAAAAGAAGAAATTCCGCACTCCCTCTTTTCTGAAAAAGAACAAAAAAAAGGAAAAGGTTGAAGCCTAAGTAAAGTCCTTTTTATAATAATAATTGTTATTATTATAATGTGACATTGCACATTTAAGTACCACATTTAAGTTGATCAGTAATATACAGTGGTAGATCACATGGGGGGGTTGGATAGCAAACTGGACTCTAGGAACTGGAAAGCAGTTTTACTAAAAGAAAAACATTGTGAAGTCACTTTCAAATTCATCTCTCATGTTATAGATTCAAAAGTGTCTCTTAATTTTTAAAGAATTACTGGTTGTAATTACTTCGCTCTGCCCTTACAAGGTGTTCTCATGGTTCACCACAGCAGATACGGGTCTGACTTACCACAGGCCTCCTCCATAGCAGCGACTGGAAAACATGACTGGTGAAGAGCAAGCTCGGGAGTGTGTCTTTCTCCACGATGCCTCCCCGGGGATCACACGGCAGCGCTTTTCTTACTAGTGTTGACTGTTTCTCGTGGGCCCACACTGTTTCCGTGGGTCTTCACAATACTCTCAGAGCTTCTCAAACAAGAATCTATAGCATTAGTAGACACTGGCACATACTATTTTTTTAAAAATTAAGAAAAAAACTCATTTGGAATTTTACTCATTGTATAAAATTTCTCACCTGAAGTAACTGTTTGCCAAAAGAGAAAAAAACCAAAAAAAAAAAAGTCATTTTAGTAAACTATAATTTTTGAAAACTTCCTTTTTTATTAGTTTAGAAAGGCCCCTTATTTTTCAAAAAAAAGGGGATTTTGTACACATAACATGGATTATTTAGTTTAACTCTGGCAAAAACAATTTTTATATGTTGAGATGTTTGTATACCTACCACTCAGTATGAAACTGTCATACGCATATTAGCCAATCACTAAATAGTAGCGCATGTCCGAGGCACTGAGTAGACTTAAATATAATTTCAGAATCCAGGGACTTGTTATCAAAAGAAGATTCAAGTATATAAAAGTATAACTGGATTCATATTTGAATCTTATAATGTATTTTTCTCTTAGTATTGCTAATGGATTGGGGCGGGGGACTCTCATAAGGTAGCCGAAAGAAAGGGGGAAACGAGGAAATGACAAGGACCAGGGAACGGGATGGGACAGGGAAAAAGGTGTTCGCGTTTGATAAGGTTTGAAGCATGATTTATTGGGAACATGTCCTACATTTCTGAGAGCCCACTGCTTTGCCAATATAGATGTATTTCTTGATTGGTATTTGAGTTTTTCAAAGATCAAAGGCTTCCAACGTGTTTATCTTTAGCAGGCGGCACGAGAAAAAAAAATCAGTGGGGGTTATTTTCACCACTGAGCAAACTACCACTTTTTGGTTTTTACAAATCTTTCTATCTTTTCAGTTAACTTTCTTTCTAATGTAAATACAGATTTAAACCTTGGTGAAATATAGTTCCCTTCCCACCTCCACTCTTCCCAATTGATGTCACAAATCAGTGTCAAGTCAGTGTTCCAAAATGGCCAGTGGTTAAAAACTTAAGTCAGAATGCTTTCAGGAGGGTGAGATGGCATGCCAGAAAGATGGCACCGACTACAGTGTGTGCTGGAGTTGGTTCTGTCTGTGTGAGTAGGAGTATGCCAAGCTGATCCAGAGCCTGGAACTGTCATTCTAGTTCTCAGGGCCTACTGGATCAGTGTTTTCATCGCAGAGAGGAAACTTTCAGTTGCTTAACTCTGTATTTGAGAAATCTTTTTTCCTTTTTTTAATGTTCTACATCAGTTATGTTGTACCACAACATATGTAGAAACTGTAACCTGTGAACTGTGCTTCTTCCATAACTTTAAAAAATATATATATATCTAAATGAATGCAATGTGCATAAATATTTTTTAAACGCAACAGTGAACTATTTGCACCTTTTGCTAATGCCTCTATTTACTTGCTTTGGCATAAAGAATGAGCCAATGAACCTCTGTGTCCTGTGGGAAAATGTACAAATGTTATCTGATATTGCTCTTAGATGTAATGCTAATTAATGTTAAATCACAAATAAACAGTATTTTAAATAGATGGATTGGATGTTGCACTTTCATTTCCCGGGTGCTGGTTCCTTAGCTTGATCGCTCAGTGGTCCGTTATGTTTTATGCTTCAGTGAAACCTCCAGTTACGATGAAAACTTCAGAATAAAGGAGCATCCAGGTGAGTTTGTTTTCAAATTTGTATATAATATAGATTTTTTTTTTTTTTTTGTGGGCATCAGTGCCTCTGGTGGTTGTGGGCGCCACCCAGCGCCACTCCTGAGAGCTGCCGCTGGATTTGAACCACCAAGCCCGCTGGCCGTAGTCCGGCACTCAGCCACTTGTGCCACCGGGACTCAGCCCCAATATAGATATTTATATGTGTGTGCTTCCTTGTTTCTCCTCATTGTAGGATAAATATTCATCAGTGCCATATATTTGTCTTGATACAGGAATATATTGCTAGTATCGCTGAGTTCAAAAGCTCTTTCAAGGACTTAAGATTCTAGTTCTGGGGCTGAGCCCCGGTGGCCTAGTGGTTGTGCGCGGGACTGCAGCCCACTGGGATGGAGGTTCAATTCCGGCTCCCAGGAGCAAAGGCTGGGCCTCCTACTCCCACCACCTGAGGGCAGTGATGCCTTAAAAAAAAAAAAAAAAAAAGATTCTAGTTCTGTCTCAGTTTTGCTCTCTAAATGGATTGGTGGAGAAGACTCGCAGGAGGAATAGACCTCGAGTCTATGTGTGGCACCCCGAACACACATGCTTGGGTTTCTTTGTTATAAAGTAACAATCTGTGCCAAAGACTCAGAAATGGTTCACAGCCTACCACCTTGACCTTTATGTGGTGTAATTTTGCATTTCCTCCCAGCTCTCCTGCGGCCACGTGCATCTCCTCTCACCTGGTGATCCATGGTTCCCTAAGCTATCCAGGAGATTTCCAAACTAAGTCCTTCCCCAGAATAAACTTTCTTGTGGATTCTTTGACTCCACTTTGCCCTAAAAATAGAGCACAAGAAGGGAAATCATCTAAATTGAGGGTTCTGATTAATCAAAAATTTTACTGTAATTATCCATTATCAAAATGAAGGGTTTAGGCAGAGAAGAATAGATTCATAGTCTTGGGCATATTTAATTACTATTTTCACGTGTAAATAACCCTGTGGTGCAGCGTACTCTTCACAAAGGTTCTTGTTCCAAAGTTCCCTTCTGTCAAGCAGTAAAGACGACAACGACGATTCTGTTCTCAGTGGAGAGTCGGTGTGACATGAGAAAGGGGTTGGTTGACCAGTATATTGACTCAGCAGAACATTAAAAAGACCGAATGGGGGAAATTGTGAAAGCTTTGGCTTCCCTTTACATTTATTCTTTTGACAGAGACATAAACTACATGAAGCTAGGCTGGTTGTTGTTAATATTGTTGTAAGCAAGCCTGATACATAGCCCGGTGTTGGCAGGGATGTTTAGAACAGTCTTCTCCATGGCCACTAGAGGGAAGACTAGACCTAACAATCAGCTGTTCCTAGGCCTTGCGGCCACCTTCCTTTTTTTTACTTGTCGGCACCACCATGTTGGTTGTTGTAAGAGGACCTTGCTTTTCCTTCACCGTCACCGTCTCCTCACTGGACTGTTCTCAAGGTCGATGTCTCAGCAGGTCGGACAGGTCCTGCGTCACCAATACAGATTGTGACCTGCCCTGTGCATGAAGCACCTAATGGAGATGTCGGAGGCACTGTCTCAGAAGGAGGCACCAGAGAGAAGGGAGACAGACTTATTGTGCCCAGAGAGTAGCACGATGCCTCCCTCAATCACTGGCCTTTTTCTTTCCTTTTAAGCTGAGGAGCTCATTAATAATACTTACCATTTGTTTAGGACTAAAGATCATACTGAGCCCCTCCTTTGACCTCAGCATCCCAGCATTCTTTAGATAAAGCTCAGAGAAGATGAAAACGAGGTGCCTCTGTAAGTTACCTAGTACTATCTGCGTTCTCTCTGTGGTTCCCGCTGTGTGTTTTGTGGGATGTCAGGGGAAGAGACAGGCTTTCTGGGTGACGAGTTCATGTTTGCGTATGAGAAGATTTCAGACAAGGTTAGGTTGGGTTTTTTGTTTTTATTTTATTTCAAAGACCTTATTTTTCCCAATAAATCACTTCAAAAGTGAAGCAGTCTCTGAATGTCTGAAGGGTGGGCCTGGCCTGGGGTGAGAGCATTCTATAGACTAAAGAACCAGTTCTGGAACCTTCACTTTGACACCTGCAAGACAAAGGTGCCCACTGTCTCATTTTGCTTAAGGCACAGCTAAGAGTTGGGTCGGCACCCATTTCTTTTGTTTTGTTTCTATTTGATTTTCAATAATAATAATAATAATAAAAAGGTAGAGACTTTCTAAGAAAGCTGTTTCCCAAAAAAACCAAAAGGGAACTCTGCTCATTATAGACAGAGATATATGCTGTATGTACTTTAAATTTTACTAAAATGCCTGCCCCTGGAGGTCAGTTTTCTAAGACAATGGACGTAGTGTGCTTGTTGGAGATGAACAGTAAGCATCAGGATTTTGGAGAGAGGGGATACTGGTGGGGGGTGGACAATAAATTTGCTAATTCAGTCGCTTTCAAAGGGGTGTCATTCCTAAGGGATGGCCATTAGGGGGCAATACTAGGTCTAAATATTGTTTTAATTAATTGAAAGAATTTCCTTCAAATATCTTTAGGCTTGGATTCCGTTCTAATTGTAATGATGCATTGCTAGGAATAGGCTTTCCAACGCGGAGGAAAGGTTATAGCCGCCAACTTCTGTAACATCCCCAAGAATGTGAAACAGTTGTCCCACTGGATGATCTTTCGATGGATGAATTAAGGTGGTTTTAAAATGGACACTTGAGGTCTTTGAAAAGCATAGAGCTGGATTATACAGCTTGGGTTAGCAGTGTTTTCTATAAAGGTCGAAGAGTACGTACTTTTAGATTGTTCCCAGTACCAGTGATCCACACCGCCATTTGTCATGCGAAGGCGGACATAGACACACTATAAACAGATGGACAGACATGCCTACGTTCCAATAAACCTTTATTTATGCAAACTTGCAGCAGGCTGTAGTTTCCAACCTCCAATTTAGCTGATACAATATCTCCTTAATTACATGTCAGCATTCTGGACCTGGGTGGCTGTATTTCTCTAGAATTCTGCAGTAACCATGAACTTTTTGGCAGGTTGTATGGTAATTGCTATCTCAACTTTTATGAAGCTAAACTTAGAATATTATCCTTTCCTCTTAGGTTTCACCTTCCCTGGCTTTTCAGGTGCCAGGTTTTTGGAAACAACAGAAGCAACTTCAGCCGTGACAATGCTTACACTCGGGGCCTTCAAAGAGTGTGGGAAAAAGTGGAATTTCTCCAGAAACATTTTGAAAGCCCCTTGTAGGTATGAGATCCACGGCAAACACACATTTTCACTTCACAATGTTATGTGGCACACAAAGTAGCTGTAAGTACAGTGAAACCTTGATAGCCAGAACAAACATTCAGTAACTAGCATGTGTTTGCAGTGGAGGAAACATTCGTGTCCGTTAGATCATTTCTTCCTGGCAGCCTTAAGAATCATTCCTTCAGAGAAGTTGTGTTGAGAACAGTCACAGAACACTAAACTAAGATTCAAGCAAAAGTCGGCATCACGTCTCTTTGATGCAACATTTTCCCTGGGAAGCTCATGGGATTGTAGCCTGGGGACCGGCAGTTCAAGGGACAGTTCGTGGAAGTTCCCTCCACATGTTTAGAACTTCACTCCAGAACCAAGCCTGGATACGATCATTGATCATTATTTCTCCTAAATTAGTCTCAGGGATGCTCCGTGAGAGTCTTTCAATAGTCTCTCAAAAGATGTTGCTTTCCTTCCTGCTGGCACTTAGTTAAAAGCCATTTGTACCTCAAATGACAATCTGGGATTTCCAGAGCACAAAGTTTTATATTTTATCTAGCCAAAAGATAGATGGGTATATATCCAGTCCACAATTATTTGTAAGACCTATGTAATTTCTGTTTGGATAAGCCTTTGGTACTGAGGCTGTGATGAAGGTTATTAATTAAACCAGCTTTTGTCTCTAGATTTTATTTCTGTACAGACTACCTTTAGGTTTTGCCTACCTTGACTTAGCTTGTGATCATTTTTTTTAAAAGACTCTCTGGATAGTTTAGATGTCTTAAACCTAGTGACTCTGACCTTTATTACTAGACAAAGTACTAGTACTAAATACCTTGCTTAAAATCAGTATCCTAGGTGAGTACTGCATTGCTAGTGAAAAAAAAGTGTTTTTGACATGACAGAATACACTGCTCTAATGCCAACCTGTAGCACCAGCTGAAAGAACTTGTAGTCAGGATTTGTCCTTACTGTTTGTCTACTGCTGTTAAACTCTACCCAAGCTAATAACTAGGTGAGCCCTATAGAAAGACTGTGGTGGGGTATTCACTGAAGGAACTTCATAAACCCTACAGCTACCCATTCAAGTTCCTATTTAGACTTCTGTTTCAAGAAAAGTCTTAGATCTCCCAAAACAGTAGCCTAAGAGGAACAGACATAAAGAAGTGGTATGGCTGTGAAAATGTGGGAATTAAGGGTAGGCTGCTACTCTTGACTAAATTCTCGTCCCAAGTTTAAAAAAAAAAAAAGGAAATGTGGTAGTGCTGGTCCCAAGCTAGACCTGGCCCCTTTTGCCAGGCAAGTGTCTCCACTGTCTTCACTGACACCAGAGAAGGAGGTCTTCTGTAATTGTGGGTTTCCAAGAGTGGTCCTGTTGAGCAGGAAGTCGGGTGGCAAGTTGCTGTGGCGCTCTGTAACCGGCCCCTTCCTGTTGAGTCACGCGCCAGGGGTTGGGTGTCAGGGTGACTGGTTTGATAGACTTTGACTTGAGACGAGATCACTCCCTCGGATTTATGAGAGAACACGTAGATACACCCAGCCTGCAGGCAGGCACAGAGAGACTCTTCCACAGGTGTTTACCGGAGTGACACGTGAAGGCTAAATTTTACTTCCGACCTGGTTTCTCTTTGGGAAATGACTTCAGTTGTCTGATTTGAACAGAGATCACTTGGGGCTCTTAGAGAACCATTCCCAACATCAGATGGGTGAATGCAGGGGCTGGGGAGGTATGGAGGGGCAGGAACTAAGAAGGACACGACTGAGGCCCGGGTGCGCCCCCGAGTCATCCCACTCAGAATGGCCCTGTGGACAGCAGAAGAAAACACTGCCCCATCCATCTGCCCCCCCTCCCCACCAGACTTGCTCTGTTGCAGTCCATCTCAACGGGGTGGGGCGGGGGGGGGGGGAGGGGAGGGAGTCAGCCCGCCACCTCCTTTCCCAAGGGCAACACCCTTCTCCAGGACCTGGGCTCTCCTGAGAACATGTCCAAAGCAGTAAGACTTTAGAGTCTCACCATCCTCATTCCTAAGGAACATTCTGCTTGGACTCCTTCCAGCAGGGGCTTGTTTGTCCTGGTGATCCCTGGTACTTTGAGTATTCTTCACCAACAAGATCTGGGTTGAGGTATGCCTTTTCTTTAAATAGTTTCATAATTTCAAAATGTGCATGTGAAATAATTTTATCAATCGGCATGTCCTCCTGCCTTCATTTTGACCTTTAGGTTAATATTGAACCAAGAACACATACATATATTCTTGCCAAAGTCCAGCTGAGCCTGGCTCATTTAACTGCAGAAGAATCTGGCAGGCTGCATAGGTCAAGCTCCAGACTTCTACTCATGTACCGAGCAAAGTAAAAACTAGGGGAACACTTGAACGGAAGCTGGAACTCCAGCCTTCTGGTGAAAACATGGAACCGGGAGGACATAATTGTCAGCCAGATGCAGTCTGGTAAAATGACCTGCACATGAGGGTAGCCTGAGTCCTAATTGGGGACCCAGGTCAGGGAAGCCAGGTTGCAGAGGTCTCTCCGCATGTGTAGGCGCCCCAGCCACATGCCAAGCTTCAAGAGCAGTGCTTCCTCTACTTCCGGTGGCGTAATAGCAAGATCAAGACTAGGACCTCCGGCTTCAGGGGCCTGAGCACAGGAAGCAGTTCTAGAGCACAGGAACTTGTATGGAAAGAGAAAGGCAGACAGAGCTCCTATTATCCGAGCTGAAGTACAGATAGGCTGCACTGAATCCCAGAGACAGTCCTGGGAGCCAAGTCACACGGTTTTGACTGACTTGGTAACAGGTGTGAGCCGATGCTCAGGCCGTTTCAGAACTGAGAGCTAGAGCTCTCCCCTGCTTCATGAAGGCTAGTTCTGGGGACCACAGCCAGGTCAGGTAGTCAAGTGACCCTGGTGCAGAGGGAGAGAAGCTCCGTTGACAGGGAAGAGGCTTGCCCTTGTTGACCTTGCTTGCGCAATGGAAGCAGCTTGAGTGGCCACAGCCATGGGAGGTGGGGGTGCCACAAAGCAGCAAAAACAGGTTACTAGGCTCTGGCCCCCGAGTGCACCTGGGAGGTCTGGGGGCCGAGTGCAGCCAACGCAATTGCCATAGAACACTTTGCTCCATTGTTGCCTCTGCCCACCCCACCCCACCCCAGTGGGAACCCCTATAAGATGCTCCTCGGGGGCACCAATTAGCTAGATGGAAATCAAAAAGTGATCTTCATTTTCCGCATCCCAGACCAGATTTTATGCTAGTAACGAACAGCTCTAGTTCACATGACGATGCCCTCTGACCAGGGTGAGTTAGCCATTTATAACCGAGAGCAGAGCTGCCGCAGCCACACTCTCAAATCGTGATTGTCCCTTTGACTCTCACACCTCTCGCCTGTTGCTCACGGGTTGGCTGCCTGGGAACTTGACCTCTGGGCGCTCTCAGAGCTGCCATCCCGTGGGGCCCAAAAAACACCTGTTGGAGTCATTCCGTTCTCCACTTCCACAGCGGTCGGCCCTCTTTCCACTTGACCTCCGCCAACCTGGTGGTGTGCTGCTCACATGTTGGGCTGCTAAACTGCAAGGCCAGCAGTTCAAAACCACCAGCCGCTCTGGGTGACAGAAGGGGCTTTCTACTCCCGTCAAGAGTTCCCGTTTCGGAAACCCTCGGGGGCAATGCTACCCTGCCCCACAGGCTCACCCTAAGTCAGAACTGACTCGATGGCAGTGAGCTGTGCCTGCGGCAGAGGAGTCTTGCATCCCCTCGGCTTCCTTCCCTGCCCAGCTCTCCAGACAGCTTTTCCCACCGTGTCCTGCGAAGGGAGGGTGTTTCTCTCACCAAGACAACTTTCCTCCTTTACCGAACTCCGCTGGCTCCATACTGCTCTCCCTCTGGGTGAAAGCAACCTTCTTTACTATATACCTGCCCCCCAGACACCACTAGGTGCTCTGGGAGAGTCGAGGCTGCACCTTGTTTATCCTTGTGCACTCTACAGTACGTGACCAGAAATAAACTGCATTTTAATTGCCTACATGGGCGGTATGGTCTGAGTTGATGACGTGTTCAATTATAGGGACATTGCTATGAGAGAGTCTGATCGCTCAAATAGGACAAATCAGGAAGTGGCTTGGGGTGAAAATCCTACTGGAGCCACGAGGCTGTTCTGAAAAGGAAAGGAAAATAGCAGTAGCTACTGTTTACCGAGTGTCGGTCCTTGTAGGCACTGTAGTACCTGTGTTCCCTGCATTGCCTTCGTTCGGACTCCACCCTGCACCACCCCCGGCGCTCTCTCCCACTGCAGGTGAACTGAGCCTCGAAAGAGGCCCAGTCTCATGCCACCACCTGGTGAGTGGGAGATGGGAATTCAAGCTCCAGGTCTATTGCGGCGACTCTGCTAGGGGACATGCCCAGTGCAGTCATCTCATCAGTTGATAGTAAAAACAGGTAGCCGCTACGAGAAGCTACAGCAGTGGCAGAGAAGCCCCACCGTAAGCCATCCCTGGCTGCCACCTGGGCAGCCCCAGAGTGGAGAGGGGCTGCCTGAGCAAGTAAACGTGGTATTGCCTAGGAACCCCAGCACGGCTTTGGGAGTGTGCGAAGGACAGAGAAGCAAGCCCTCGGACCAGGAGACTCGGAAAAGTGGCATGGTGACTGCCATTCTAACCTCATTTTCCAGAGAGAAAGTGGTGCGGAGAGAAGTGGTGCCCAAGAGACACCCCAGCGGTGGCAGGGCTGGGGGTCAAGCCTAAGTGAGCACTCAAACACGAAAAGGCTCGTACAGGACTACTGTCTTTGATGCCCAAGGTAAACTGCCGCTTATTCATCTTCTTCACTTACCACGGCTCTCCGGGGACACGGCCCTCCATTAAATAAACCATTACACTGTACCGCACAGGGTGTGGTTTCCTTCCCACTCCGTTTGGTGATAGGATCACTGACGCTCGATAGATTAACTCTTTATCAGCACCCTGAAATGTTCACCTTTGAAATTGTTGGGATCTTTTTTGAGGGGTGGGGGCAGAAACTGGGGTCTAATAAGAAAGCACTATAGTCTAATCATGTTAGGATCTAATAGTGCTCTGGTGCCCCAGAGATCGGAGTTCGATTCCTAGCGTTCCACTTTCTATTCTTAGGGTCTTGAATCTGTTCCCTTCTCTGAGGCCATTACCTCAACTACAAAATGGGGGATAATAATTATACTAAATTTTGGCGGGTGCTATGAGAGAGAAGAGTATATATGGGGAGAAAGGCAGGGCTTTCAACATGGTAAAGAGTTACAGTCTCAGAAAATCACAGGGGGGCCATTTTACCCAGTCCTCTAGGGTCGCTGTGAGACAGCATCGACTTTTTTGTTTTTTTTAGGCATCACTGCCCTGGTGGGAGTAGAAGGCCCAGCCGTGAACATTTTTGTTGCTCCATAGAGACCAAATTTTTAATCAAGAGCCCTCCCTCCCAACCCCCAACCCCCACCCCCCACCCTCCACCCCTGGTCAATGGTGTCCTGCTTAAAATCTGGTCACTTTACGAGGGAAGATGGGGCGTTCTTCCACAAGCAGTTAGAGGCTCAGAAACGCACAAGGGTAGTTCTCCCCAGGCTGCCAAAGGGTCAGTCTGAGTCAGCACTGACTCTGTGGTGGAGACTATGGCATATATACGTAAAACATTCCTAGAAACCAAAACCACCCAATCAGCCATCGAGGGCTAACCAGGGGAAAGGAAGCTGGCTCATGAAGGTCAGGGTGGAATGACAGTTCCTCACAGTTGGCACTTCAATACTTAAATAGAACAATCTAGTGCGTGTTTCACATGCCAGCAGTTATTATTAAAATATGTGAGGGTATAAATAGCGTGCATCGCCAAAAAGTGCCGCTTCTGGGGTTCCAGCGCAAACATCCCTGGGTTTCTTAGAAACAAAGCGTGTCTTCGCATGTCTGTCATCTGTACATGTTGCAGAGAAGTCCTCTTCAGCCTCACACCGTCAGCACAGAGTCCCCATCAGACCACGGGTCCCCTAGTCAGTTTCAGCCCAGGTAGAAGATCATGGTGCCTGTGGTTTTGAGATTTCAAAGGGGGTAATCTGGAGAGCTTCAAGGACATAAGACAAGCCTGGGGGCTTATTAGAAAGACATTTTAGGAAAATCAAAAGCTTCCTTGGTGAGGAATAGGCCAAGAAAGTGGTGCCCAGAATCGTTTCCCAATAGCACAGCCCTCAGCTCATTATGCGGAAGTAGAGTCCAGGGCTGTCCTAGGAAAATGTCATTGGGAAACCTTCCTCACCCGCCCTGTGTTGCTCATCTTCCCACCCACCCCCAACTCAAGAGAACATTTCGAAGGAACACGATTTGAGTCCCTCCAGGAACTCATACTGCCACTTGACCGTGGTG
The DNA here is from genome assembly GCA_004026705.1 of Nesogale talazaci. Classification (NCBI taxonomy): domain Eukaryota; kingdom Metazoa; phylum Chordata; class Mammalia; order Afrosoricida; family Tenrecidae; genus Nesogale; species Nesogale talazaci. Next base: position 2,051 of record PVJH01038042.1, on the reverse strand, counting down.
TGTGAATCGAGGAAAATGACAGAATTCTCTGCAGAAGAACTCGCACGCTGGAAACACCGCCTTTGGGAGTGGACAGACCTAGATGGGGACTTACACTGAGAAACGGTCGTTTCACATCTTGATGTTTCGGTTGACTAAAAGGCTCTGTGCTTTGTTAGCAATCCTTGGTGGCTCACTCTTGTGTCTGTGTTGCCAGGAGTTCTTGAAAATCATCAAAGGGTGCATCACGCCAAGCGAGCTGGTGCTCACCGTCACACAGGCTCCGTGGGACCCGCACTGGGGAGAAGGTCGGCACGAGTCCAGCCGCTGGGTTTGTGATGTTGTTTATCTAAAGGCCCACATGTCAAATGCATCTCTTCGTTCAGGGGGAAACTTTTTTTTTTTTTTTTTAAATTTTACCAGGACCTGCCAAGTTTCCACTTTGGCCCGGGCATTCACAAAGCCTGGAACTGTGTTTTGTCTTCGGCCAGGTTTTCTGGTACAGTCAGACGCCCGTTACCTGCCTCTGCCCTTTTCACATCCTGTTCTCCATGGACTCGAGGGCACGGGTTTGGTTTTTGTGCGTCCGTGGTGGTGGTGGCGGCGGCGGCGGGGACTCCATGTGGGGCTGCTACTCAGCAGTTCAAAGCCATCGGCTGCGCCGAGGGAGAACGATGAGACACTCCGCTCCTGTGGAGCTTTGAAAACCCCACGGGGCAGTTCTCTGTCTCTCCTCGCCAGTTGCCCTAGATTCCCCCAGGCTGTGCCTTGCCTCCGCCCTGACTTTGAAAGCCATCCAGCTTGTCTTCACGGCCCATTTGGCTATGATGTAGAGGCCCTGGGGTCAGTAGATCGGGGGGCACTAACCATGCGGAGGGAGGATGAGGCCGGCCCTCTTTTGGAGACTGAGCCAAGCCCAGTGGGTGGGGGTAGGACAGCCCATCTAGCCTGGTGCCATCCTGGGCTGCGGGGCCCTGATAAGGCAAGGGAATGGCCCGCCCAACTCTTCCAAATGTCTCTCCACACTGCTGGCCTCGCCATCAGTTGTCATCTGGATGCTGTTCTCCCCACGTGGCCACCTGCGTCTTCTCCACCGGGAGATGGGACCCAGGAGCAGCTCTTGGTGGTGACAGGTTGTTGGAGCAGAAACTTGGAGAGGACGCTTTCAACTGCTGTGATTCCCCCCTCACATCTCGTCTCAGTATTGGACGCTCCATTCCTCTTGGGAATGGAATTCTTCTGGAAGATTGTCTAGCGGTTAACACCGGCCTTTCTGCTGAGAACTCTATAAATCATAGATCAAACTGCTGCCTGTCAAGTCAATCCAAATCACAGCACAGAGTAGAACTCCCCTCACTCCCCAGGATGCCCAGTCTTTCCAGAAACAGACTATCACCCCTTCTCCCCGGGCTGGATTGAACCACCCATCTCTTGGTTATTAATGAGCACTTTAACCGCGGGGCCACCGAGACCCGGCATGCCTAGAGAACCACTTGACTTCCCCTTTAGGAGCCCCGCCTCCCAAGGCACATTTCCTTACACACAGACTTTTCCTTTGAGTTAGAAGTTTGAAGAGCCAGTGTTATTGTTGGAGCCAGCGCTTCCATAAACAGCAACTCGGCTGGGCCATTAACCAAGACTCCAGTCTCCAGGGCCTTAAAAACCATCCTGGGAAAGGTGAGGAAGATGAAACACATCATCTTAAGGAGATTCTTCTTGGGGAGTGCACCCTCTGTGGTTGGAAGGGTTCTGTAAGGAAATGCTTTGATGTCGGCAAAGGCACTGGGACCGCTAGCCTCGGTGGCTTGCCAAAAACGAAGATCTGGTTAGCAAGCCCCCCCCTTTTCCCCCTATGGGTGGAGTTTATGTGTTTATAGCTTAGGGCTGCCCTCACCGTGCCCTCACTCTGTCCTTCGCCCTTCTCTGGGCTCAGCTTCCTCTCTAAGTAAAGAAATGGCCGAGTAGCAATAACAACAGGTCAAGTATCGAGTCTTTAGCGCACATGGAAGCGCCAGGCCTCTGCCTTGGTCGAAGGGAGGGGTGTGTGTGTGTGTGTGTGTGTGTGTGTGTGT
>PVJH01038041.1:0-17464 GCA_004026705.1 Nesogale talazaci | reverse complement strand
TTTTTTTGTGTGTGTGTCAGATATAGACAGAGATATACAGAGAATCTTATGTATAGAGCTGTCAGCCGTTTGCTAGATAGCAGGGGTGAATTTGATCCCTAGCACTGTTCAAAAATTTTCCCCATGACCACAGTTGCACTTTAAGTTTGGGCCTTATTAGAACTCCTCAAAGCTAGCAAACACAAGGGTGGAAGGTGGCACTGTACTGTTTTGTGAAACATCAAAGACAGACGTAAAGTGAGAAAGCCTGCCCATCTCTTCTCCATTTATTTTCTGAAGTTACAGAGATGGGTCTCACAGAAAGCATTTACACATTACGAGCTTTCTTGATTTTTGGACCTTACAAGCAAGGTAATTTTGTGTTCCAGTAGGAAGTACATTGCTAAACGTCTTCACAGCCACCGAACCACCATCTGATACCTGTGGCAGCAATAGTGAGTCCAGCCAAAAGCAGGTGGAGCATAGCAGCAGCCCAGTTAAAGCCTTTTCCACATTCAAGCATCAAAGTATTGTGTACAGAGAAATGGTTTTGTGTGTGAGTGTGTGTATGTTTAAAGTCCCTATTGCTTGAGTTGACCTGTTTTTCAGCAACAGAAAATTATAACAGGTCACTCCACCTAACTTATACTAGAATGAGCAGTTGATTTAAAAAAAGAGACATTTTGTATAATTTTACCAAAGACTACGTGAAATACTGTAATACTCAGTATGGCCTGAAAGCCCAGAGAAACGAGGTTTTGACTTAAGGAAGGGTTCAGCTGTATCTGTTGCCCATGGAGGTCTTGGACATGATTACTGCTAACTTAATAAAGGCCCACTGTGAACGACAGAGCATGGAAGCCTGGAGTCTGTGGGTGCAGATTAAATTATATCTTGAAACCCTGCAGGTAGAGAAAGTAAAGAAACAAAACCAGCCCAGAAAGAAGATACTTCTGAGCTACCCAAACTTAAATGTGGCGAAAGACAGACAGAATGGGGATCAGAGAGATGCAAAACTAAGAAAACTAAGCCTGAATCAGAAGGGAAAATGATAGTAAAAGCATCTGCATTTGTGCTGGAATTTAGTGCAAAACAGTCTAGCAACAGTAAGACAATAGAGCAAGTGAAAGCATTAAGTAAAAATGAGAACATTAGCTCCAAGGAAAGGCAAACTAAGAGAACTCATCCAGAAAATGGGGTTTGGAAAGTGAAGTTTAGTAATCTGCCAGTGGAGAAAATTAGCACTATAAATAGAGAAAAGCTGGCAAGTGCAGTAAGGCACCTTGCTTTCACAGGTAGGAAAGGGTGTAATGCAGGACGATCTAGTTCACAAGACATCTTTTGATTTTTCTAGAGAGGAATATAAAACTTCTTTACATTCCTATGGGGAACAGGGCATCCTTTTTAGAGTATCTTAGAATATATAGGTGTCAGGAAGTTTGTAGGAATTGTGTACGCAAAACAAAGAGGAAGTCCGAATGAGGGAAGATTGAAGCAGACTTTATTGGGGGCAAGGGGACGGGTTCAACAGCTTGTGGGGGAGCAAGCTGATGAAGTCCCGCCCAACCAAGGTAGAGGAGAATTTTTATACCCCTCTCTGTGGGCAATGGCGTGACGGTTGAGTCGTTCCCTTTGTGGCCTTGGGCAGTTGCAGAAGGTCAGGGGCTGGGCAGTAAGTGTTTCGTGGAAAGCGGCTGGTTTCGGGGACGCAAGTTACAATGGGGGAGGGGAAGGTGCCGTTGCAGGTCTCAGACAGTCCAGACTCCATCTAATAGGGATAAAGATCGCCGATTTCATGTCTTAGCTGCTACCTGCTGGACGACATGGGGAAGGGAAGATTAGGTAGGGTGCTGGGAATTATGGTCCGGCATGTGGTGAAGGGGTTGGTATTGTTGTAGCATCATTTGATATACTGCCACACGGGTGATTTCTCAGAAACGTGTCTGTAGGAATTGGAGAAAATAGGAAGCAAGCATTAGAAATAAGACAATGGAAATTATTGGGCCCAACAAGGGTGCCAGGAGGGAGGGAATACATTGAGGATGTCCACAGGAGGAGGCTTCAGCCAAAAATTTTTCCCGGTGGGGTTCGCTGCTTAGCTTGTGGAGGGATTGGACGCGGGTTTCCACTATTCCACATTCGTTGATGTAATAACAGCATTCTTCTTGGAGGAAGAGACAGGTGCTCCCTTTTTCTGCCATGATGAGGTCGAGGGCTCAACGGTTCTGTAAGGAAACTTGGGCTACAGAGATTATTTGTCTTTGCAAGGAGGCAAGAGATTCTGCTGAGGCGTCAATAGCTATTTGGAACTGGGCAGCGAGCTTGTCAGTGGTTAAAACTGAATGGGCTAGGGCTCTGCCGCCAAGAGGCCCAGAGCTACTGTTGAGGTGGCACCTGAAAGACCGGCTACTAAAGGAAGAAAGACAGCTCTTTTGTTTGGGGAAGGTGAGTCTGGGTGAACTTGTACTGGAATTCTGCCAGAGTGTATATACTGTAAGTTGTGGAACTAGAGTAACAGGGAGACACAAGAGAGCAGAGGTAATGGTGATATTTAGGGATTTAGAAAGAGTGTGATTGCACAAAAAAAAAGAATCTGTCTGAGGTCACCAGGGGTTGTGAAGGGGGTTTGGTTTCATTGCAGAGTTGAGTGGATGCATTGGAATAGCAAAGTGGGAACTGCACCAAGTCAGGTGGGATGGGAACTCCTGAAATGGTTACCGGGTATGCAAGTGAAGTGTTAGTCGATGTTGGCATGTCTGGAACAGGCACTGCTGCCAGGGGTGGGCGTTCTAGGGCTGCACACATTAAGCAAGTAAAAAGGTTTCCCAGCCCAATGAAACTGGCCATCTGGATGCCTTGTTGTAGGAGAGTGAGCCAGGAAAAAGGAGAGCTGGATGGGCTTGAAACCTGCTTTGTTAGTTGCTGTTCCTGTGTAAGGATGGTGCAAGGCATCTCCAAACATAAAGTTTGGCAGCAGGAAAGGATTCACCTCTGGTTCTGTACCAGGCGTCTGGTACAGGGCTAGTCCACCGAGTGTCCCATGGGTCAGGAATGGTAAGAGTGAAGAGGTGGCTGGACTTGGAGTAATAGAAGGGTCCCTGGGCGTGGTAAGAAAGGTGGTCGATGTTACAGGAGGACCACGGGCAGCCAACGTTTTCAAGTATCCAATCTTTAGCGCACCTGGCACTGGGGTTTTGGTCATAAAGGAACCAGATTATGGGGGCGACCTTGCCCGGGTTGCACTTGAAATCAGTGAAATTTAAATAAAAAGATTTGACACACCCAGAGGGTGGGCAGTCAGCGGTGGCTAAGAGATGTCCTGTATGTTCAGTTTTGTGATCGTTGGCCCAGTTTTCAGTGAGATAAAATCGCCAGGCACAGGGGGAAGTGACAGAACTACTGTGGGCTCAGTTGCCAAGTGAGACATACAGAAAGAGGGCCAGTAGTAGAAACTTTTCACTCAGGCGGTGCGGGGTCATGGTCCTGTTTGCTGGGAGCTGCCTGCTTAACTCTGGAGAGATGGACCCAGGAGGTGACTTTTTTATAGGCAGGATGGGGGTGTTGCAGAGTAGGCTGAGAGGTTGGTTGAGGGACAGGAGCCAAGGGTGGTGGATGGTATGCGGGGTGGAGGAGGAGCACTGAGGAGCTCGGGCGGGTCCTCAGCGGCGGAGGGAACCAGAGAAGGTTCAGTTCTGTATTAATCTGCCTCTACAAAACTATTGTCTGAGTCCAGCAACGGCCCCTGCCCCTCCCCCGTTGGAACTTGCGTTCCTCAAACCTGCCACTTTCCACGAAATGCTTACTGCCCAGCCCCTGACCTTTTGCAACTGTCCAAGGCCACAAAGGGAAGGACTCAACCATTATATACGTTCTGCCTCGCCCTTCTGCACAAAGCTACAAAGGGAACGACTCAACTGTGCGCCGTTGCCCACAGAGAATAGCCTGACCCTTTCTGGACCGACGGAGGGGGGTATAAAAAATTCCCCTCTACCTTAGTTGGGCACGGCTTCATCAGCTTGCTTCCCCACAAGCTGTTGAACCCGTCCGCTTGCTCTCAATAAAGCCTGCTTCAAATACACCTAATTCGGACACTTCGTTCGTTTCACGCACAAAATTCCTACAAACTTCCTAACATCTTTGGTGCCAGAAACCCAGGAGAGGAGTGTGGCTCCCCCTCCCCTTTTGGGGTCCTGAGACCCCCTCTTTCCCTCCAATTTCCAGTTCAAGCCCGGCAGCACCGCAGGTCACTCTAATCGGGCTCTCAAGTGCTGTAACCTGACTCCTTTGGTAAGTGCTTACTAACTTCCCATGGTTTCAGTTTGCTGAGTTCCATACGAGGTCTCCCGTCCAAGACAAGGACGTGCCGGGATCTCCTCCCCATTACCGACTCCTGGAGTCTTGGGAAGAAGAACCAGGTTGAGACATTTGCCCAAAAAGCCTGCACATAGGCGACCTCACATTTTTTTTTTCCTCCAGTGCACCGACAGTAATTGTCTAGATCTTGGAGAATGGCAAAATCGAAAGTATCAGTTGGTGGCCAATGTGACTGGTTGCCTATCTGATATTGCTGCCAGGCAGCTTGGGAAAGAAGCTTGGGAAAGAAAAATAAGCTTCTTTTTTTAGGGTCTGAGAATGAGTATCCCAATTTTGTAAAGTGTTTCAGAAAGGCAGCCTAAGGGAGTGCAAAGGTCAATTTTAGACTCAGAAGTTCCCATGGCAAATTTGAAAAGGTCCTAAGGGAAATTACACCAGGCAACAATGGAAATGCTTTAGATATAGGAAAGTGGAATATTTTCAAAGATAGTGCAGACAGCTCAGGACAATCAGCCTTTCCATGAACAGGGAATTGTGGCCTGAACCTGAGCATGGGCCAGAACCACCCAGGTCAGGTTTCAAAGAACCGGGACTTTGTCCCTGCTTTCGAAAGGGAATTCACTGAGCAAGTCAATGTTGCTCAAGATTCAGCAATAAGAATTTTCTATTAGCAAGGGTTTCCTGCTAGGGAAATAGAGAATGGAGTTTGATTCAGGACCCGCCCAGCATAGCACAAAAGGCATGATTTCTTCCAGCCACAGCAAAGAAAATCTGGAAGAGTAATCACAAGTATCACCCAACCTCACAATAAAAGACTAGACATGACCAAGCTTGCAAAGGACCAACCTCTGTTGGTGCAAAGTCAACTAGTCAAAAAAGGTTAAGAAATCTTCCCCCATCCCCAGCTTGTTCAACTCGTTCAGGAGTCTCTGCTTGATAGTATTATTGCTCTTCCCAGGGAAAATTAACCAAAGTACTTGAGAATTTCAGTTTGATACTAGAGATATTCAGAGGTATGAGGAAAAGCTAAAAACTGTAATTGAACCAGAAATTATAAACAGCTTTATTTGGGGTCTACTATCTAAAAGAACTATTGGATATTTATTAGGAAAATCTAGCTTAAATTTTTAAGATGTTCAGATTGTTACTGGAATTATGGATCAGGAATATGAAGAAGAAATTAGGGCAGTGACTAAATGTGCTATGCCATGTTTTATAAAGGAAGATCATTTCTGGAAAATTTTGATCCTAGCATTTCTTGAGCTAAAAGCTATTCTGTTCAGGAAAGTGTACTTGAGAAGTCTGACCACCCTATAGATCAAGGAGTCTTTTGGAATACTGTTGTGTGAAAAGAACAGCACCTCCACATGGAATTAGAAACTGAAGGGAACAAGTTTTTAAGATCTGGATTATGGGCCCATTTACATCGGGCATTCAGGAGGGCCTAAGGCACACCCACTAACTTGCCCTAAATCCATCATAGAGTGAATGAGAGAATTTCAGCAAGACAGACTATTGCAAGATTGTAAAATCATTCTGTGTAAAAAGTTCAAGGGCAATACAGCTTAATCAAGCCTGTCATCTTACTGGTAAACTTGGGGGCGGGGGGGGGGATGCCTGTCTGGGAAGTTAGTTAAAAAGCAGCTGAACAAATCCATTCAGAATGCTTTGAGTCTTTCAAATTATCCTAAGTATGCTTGCATTAGTCCGGGTAGACTAGAGAAACAAATTCATAGAGACGCATATGGATATAAGGGAAAGATTTATATACAAGAGGAATAGAACATTCAGAAAACATCCCAAGTCTAGTCCAAGGTCATTAGTCTGATATTATCCCATATGCCCATTACCAGTCTATAAAGTCTCCTTCGAACTCACGAAGTCACCGGCCAGTGGGTGCAGAGTCTTGTGCATCCAGCTGGGGTAGAGTCATCAGCAGTGTCCATTGGTGGTAGAAGCATCTCAGCGCTGGCAGGAGACTCTCTGTGGCTTTTGCGGCTTTAGAGGTCTGGTTTCATGAGGGTAAGGCTGTGTGACTTCTCCAGCTCTTCCGGTTCCTCGGACACTGCCATCTTGTCTTGTAAGTAGTTCGTCATCTCGGAGACTGATCCCAGAGACTGAGAGAGATATCTCTCATCTCCAATTGGGAAATACTGTGAGACTTCCCAGAATTCTCAGGAGAAAGCCATGCCCACACAGAGGCCTCACTGGGTACTCAATGGCTATCTCCCAATTAACTGGCTAGACTCCAACCCTACATCTAAATCATGAAATTGACATAGGTACATGAATGCCACAATATTAATAAGTTTTCTCTACATTTTACCAAATCTCCTGATTCTCAGAGAGCAAGGAGTCAAAATCCACATAACAACGAAGTCTATCTAAGTAGTTCTATTGATTCCAAACCTAGAAAGGTAACTGAGATTGCCTGCGGTGCTTTAATGCCTCCATTGTTAAAACTGAAGGGGGAGAAGAGAAATCTTATGTCTGACAAACTTCACTTAGCCTTTCGTAACTGAAAAATGTTTCTCCTTGCTAAAAGCTTGTAACGCAATTAGAGCAGATAAGGACATTTTCACTTCTACAGAAAAGCTGGTCCCAGAAGTCCCAGGAAGGCAGAACATGTGTTTGGGACCCAGGTCTATTCATCACTAGGAAAATGAACTGTACATTTCTGGTTTTGCAGAATAAAGTTGATCAACTCCACTTAGAACAGTGGGTCTCAACCTTCCTAATGCTTCCAATTAATACAGTTCCTCACTTTGTGGTGACCTCATGTCACAAAAGTATTTTCGTTGCTACTTCATAACTGCAATTTTGCTACTGTTAAGAATTAAGCGACCCCTGGGAAAGGGTCATTTGACCTCCAAATGGGTTGGGACCCACAGGTTGAGAAACACTGCCTTCAAAGGAGGCAAGCTCTTTTGGAGAAAAATGACGGACATGGATAAGATGAAGAAGCCACTCAAACTTAACCATGATTTTGTTTCCATGTGGCTGACTGCCCAAAAGGAGAAACTATTTGTTTATATTTTCACAGGCCAAGGGGATTGGTGGAGTTCTCTTCAGCCAGCAAGGCCCAGAAGAAAGGCAGCTGATGCTGTTACCTGAGAGGTGAGAGAACAGGCCAGAGACCTCTCTGCTTGTTACTGAAGTCAGCTAAAATGCCAAGAAGACGTCGCAGATTCCTCATATTGGCAATTATTGCAAGCTAAGACATTTTTCCCATTGCTGATGCTGTCTAAGAGACACTCTGAGAGTCTATCATAACTGAAAATGTTATACAAGAGTGACTGGACTATTACAACAGACTGTTATTTAATTAGAAGATTAGATAATGGACTTTGAATATCATTTGATGTCAAATTGTATTAGAATGTTGCAGATGTTATGATATATATGTATATATAATGTAACCTGCGTAATTGGGATTAGATTTGAAATCAGTTGCAAGGGTTTAAAGCAAACATTTCATGAGCTGTGATTCAGCTAAAAGGATATTTTATCTACATACAAGGGTGGACTTAAGGCCTCCCGTAGCTCTGAGTTGATTAAACTGTTGGTTGATGGTAGAGTGAGAGGCTGGATTCCATATGCTTGGATTCAAAGTACTTTACATAGCTTACGTTCTAGTCTGACTGCTTCTTCATCATAGTTTTGATGCCTGCTTTAGATGCTCCTTTAGAAAGCTTGTGCAAAAGAAAATCATGCAACCTTTTTAATTTTATACACAAAACAAACATTATGGGAAGCAGAGAATGGGAAAAGAGTGTATACGGATAAATCTTTTATTCAAATACTAAGAAGCCTGTCAGGCTGAGTTTCCGGGTTGGAGGGAGGCCTTCCCCCTTGTGAGCTGGAGGTAAGTCCAATCACATTCTCATGATATTGTTTCCCACTATCCACCCCCCCACACACACACAGTGTTAACTTACAGTTCTCTCTTACAAGCACATAGCTGATTGTTGTGTAGTCAGCAGCTTCAGCTAAAGAAGCAGACATTCCTATTTGTTCTGTCTCTTTCTGCCACCTCATCCAACACCTCTCAAACCTTCCCCCAATGGTAGATGGTTGGGGGTGGTTTTATCCCCCAATTCGGGTTCAAATATTTGCCATAAGTTTGAATTTTTGTCTGGGCTACATGGACATAGTCACCAATTTCACGTTGAATGCTTTCAATGTATAGAAAATATACATGTTGTTCCCATGGCTCTTTTGAATACATAAAACAAAAGGGAGCATTGTGGAATCTGGAAAGAATTTCCCCAGGTTGTTTTCCCCAAATATATGCCAATCCTAAGATGCTACTTTCTAGCCCATGGGAGGTCTGCTGTTCTCCCTGAAGACATTCAGCCATACAAGGCAATTAGACCCTGTTGTCTGTCCTGCCATAAGTGGGGCTCACCCCATGCTGATAATGACAGGGGATTGCTTTCCAAAAGGAGAACCCAATATCGGTGAAGCCAGCACAAGGATAACTAAGATGAGACTGACATGTTGATAATAGCGTCTGCCCATCTTGTCAGCTGTGGACCCCTAATCCCTCCTCTTCCTCTTGTAGGTACACCTGTACATCGGCCCCTCCCATTGCTATAATGCCTATGTTCCAACCCATTCCTGTGATATATGTCGCTGCCTGTAATCAGGAAGACTTGCATGCCCTAATTATATATAAGCCTTGGTTGAAAATATACTTTCTCCCCTTAACTCCCACCTCCACATGGACCACCTAGAGGGACTGAGATGAACATGCTGTCATAAAACTTCTCTGACTCCTTTATTTTGTCTTCTCTCCTACCACTCCTATGTCTATGACTTTATTATAAGCTTTTTCTCTTATCCCCACATAATTGTGCCTACGGAACCCCATGATTGTTGCAGGCTTGAATATTCTGACACTGTGCCTCCCTTCCTGTCATCCTCACAGTGAATGGGTCTTTTTGCATGCCCTGTGTCACAGACTCCTGCATCCTGCCCCTTCACTGGTCCCCTCACAGCCTCCCTGTGCTCTTTCTTCAGGAAGGTGGCATAATTCCAATCGGTTTCTCGATGAAGACACCGATTGCTGAAACCTTGCAGCTTCCAGCAGGGTGGTCTACCACTGGATGACTTTCATAAGGGATGCCTGGATTCAAGAACATGAATGGTCTTCTCCAAAGCACAAGGTGACAAACGCTAAGGATGCTGGGGTGACCCTGAGTGCAGTCTGGAGAACATGAGTTTGGGGTTCAGTCTCAGACAGAAATCTGCTGCTCCAAAGAGACAACATGGAGGCTCGAGGCTGCTCATGAGGAGGCCAGAATGAAGTCTGCCATAATACAGACATGAAAGGCAGATGGGCGGCCACTTGACTTTGGAGAGCCATCTCCCACCTAGCCTTCACCCTTTCACTAGAGGACAACCGACCAGGGAACCTTAGTCAGCAGATATATATCCAGAAGGAGGAAGACACCACTCCCTCCCCTTCCTGGTCCCTATCTATCCCTCTGTATCCAGCCTCTTCCCTGTCCTGCCCACCCTTCCCTGGTCTTACTGCCCTCACCCCTTCCTCCACAGCCCACAGCCCACTTCCCTCCACAATGTCTTTCTTCTTGCCCTGGTGCTTCCAAAGGAAGCTTCATCCCTTACATCCTCTGCCCATTGTTTTGTCCTCCACCCCCTGCCCCCCAGCAAGATCATGCTCCATTGCCTGACCGCTAGTCCTCTTCCCAAACTGCCCTCACTTTTTCCCCTCTCGCTGTTTCTGCTCAAGGTCCCTGCCCTACCCCATTGTTCCTCTTCTCATGCCTCCTCTGTGCATGCTTCTCTTGAGTCAGATGCTGGGTGCCTTTAAGATGGTCCTTTGCCTCTTAGGAGTGGACTTCTATCAAAAGATGGTTTTGATGATCATCATGGAACAGTTCATGCCACTGCTTTAGAAAAGAATAGAATTTTATGCCTTTCATTCTCCAGATGAATTTTGAATACATTTTGTCATCTCCTTTTAAAAAAACTCCAGGCCTTTTTTATGAATATGTAGTGCAATCAAAGGGACATGGAAATAAGTAAGATTCTATGTGCAAGCCTCTTCTTTTCTTTCATGTCCTGCAGTGATTCATCTGCCTTCACTGGGGTCATTCCCTACTGTAATGGGGGTTGGGTTTCCTCAAAATGTGTCTACTCTAAGAAATTGAAAACTCTCTTATGTCTCATTCTCTTTTAATAACAGGAACTAAAGCGTGGGCTCATTTCTGACCTTCCCGATTATCTCCTGTGAGCACAAATACACATTTTCACATTCAAACTACCAAGTCTAGTAGTACAGAAATTCTTCTTTCAACAAACAAGCAAACAGTGAACTCCTGGGCACACACACAGCTTCAGTGCCCCACCCCATGCCCCGTTTACTCTCAGAGAGAAACATGATCACTGCTCATGAACAACGTCCCCACTTCCACACTTCACTCTGTTCTTTAAAACATCTCCTGCTGCAAAAATCAGCAAACCTTGCTAGCTACTCCTCAGTCCACTGGCCAACCTGTTGGCTGTGACACCCCAGGAGTCCTGTAGGCCTCCTCCCCATCCAAGAGGAGGGTTACTATATCCTTGAAATGGACCATGAAAGTTTGAAGGCAGTGTAGACAAATTCAGGGTCAGCTCTCTCTTGTCCTATTGTGAGACCTCCATGGGCACTAATTTTCAGAGCAGAAATGGACTCTATCTGGCAGAACATGCTTACCTACAACCATTTGGCACACAGCATGTGACCTTCTTTCCCAATATACATTGTTTTATCAGACTTCTCTCTAGCAACGGAAATGTCATTGGAAGTCAGTTACTTGTGACTTATAGGGAAGAGTTAAAAAAGCTGTGTCCTAACCTGGTGGTAGTATCTGAGGTCTCCAATACCAAGAATGCTGAGAAGCAATCCATCCTGCCCTAGAACACATGAGAGGGAGATTTTATAACTTCCCGAATTGCATACTCAAAGGCACTAAAACCTAAGCATAGTACATCTGCCATTTTCACACCTATATGTCTAAACCCTTGCATTTTATAGCAACCAGGAATGGCAGTTAATAATAACAACTTAGAGGAAAGAGCCAGTAACAAACTTGATAAACAGGGAGAACCCTCTTTTCAGCCTTACTATTGTTACTCGTGCAGTGAATACGGCCTCAAAAAGATTGGGGTGAGTCTCAAAAGGAAAGGAGGTCATAAGGAAAGGATGGCTGTGGTAGGAACAGTTCAAGTGTAGAAAAACCCATGGGGGACATGGTGGTGCTGATGTCCATTGAGCATGGAGGATCAGCCACCTGGAGACTGATGCACACTTTTGAGGAAGGAACAGCCTAGCTGGGTGTGTTGTTTCCCAGAAGTCTCAGAGGGGGCCATTCATCCCAAGCTAGCCCCCCTTAATTGGGGTACAACTGATGTTCACTGGCCTTGAGAGTGCCAGGACCGCAGAGGAAACCACCTTCTTGCAAGCAGTGCTAGAGTTCTCTGGAAAGCTGTTCTCTGTGAAGGCTGGCCTCACTGAGATGAGCTGACAGTACAGTCAATGCTTGGAGTTTGGAGGGAAAGTGAATCATGAATCATCAATCCCTGCAGGGAGCCCATGGTCCATTTTGTGTAAAGGGCCTTCAATAGGGTGGCAAAAGGAATCACGGGCACAGAGGAAGACTCAGGCTTCTTTCTCCTCCCTGTGGAACCTTGTGTGCTTCTGGGGGACCCGCACTGGCGACACTTAGTGGTTTGAAATGGGCTTGGCAGAGTGCCAGGCTCCGTCCCAGATGGTGCACAGCAGCCTGTCCCAGATGCTACATCTTCTTTTTGAAGCACCATTAAGAGGGGGACAGCAGGAATTTCAGCAGTGTGCACTTCCAAACACACAGCACCCCTTGTTGAACTCTTGAAGAGGACTGATTTTCTAACAGAGCCTTCTGTAATAAAGGGGATTCCCTGTTGGCCTCGTGGGGAGATGCAATCTTGGTATAATTTCCACTTCCAAAAGTGGTTAATGTATGCTGGTGTCAACCCTACAGAAGAGCAAGCTATCACCCCAAGTGCCACAAATTATACAGGGAGAAGATACCATTCTACCTACTCACTATATCTCATCCTGCTCCACTTGAGCCTTTGCTCATTGACACATCATCACCTTCACTAAGGTCACATCAGAGACAGATCATGGCCATAGGAAGTACTATGAGCTGGCTGTCCTAAAGAACCCATTCTACATGGGTTGCACACAACAGGGGCCATCATCAGTCACAGGAAAAAGAGCAGAGAGGCAGGGGATTCAGTAATCTCAGCCTGCCTCCAGCAGGAGGTGGTACCCCTGCAGCTCAACAGGTCACTGTGCTCTGTCCAAATGAAACACACCAATCACACGCACACACACACAAATCGACATCGAATTTCCACACTCACATGCCATTGCTCTTTGTGTTTCCACTCCATCCTTCAGTCACTGGAAAGCCCAGTTCACAGATTCAGCACAGATTGTCAATTTTGGTTGTCATGGAAATCAGAGTCAGCAAAACGGGGAATAAGAATGCATGCTGAGAGACAGTTATTTTTGGAGCCAATCCCGAGAATTGTCAGTCAGCTTCGTTTCCTGGTACTTGCAGAGAGAAGGATTGGGACCCTGACAGCCTGTCCCAGACCTGACATTCGAGCCTTTTGGTGATAGGGGCCGATGTCAGTCATTCTGGCTACCTCCTGCTGATGGTGGGAGGGGGGGGGATGATGAGGGGCTACAGGCCAGAGTGTGCTGGGTCAGGTTTAGTAAGCAGGGGCTGTAAGGGTGTAAAAGTAGCTGGTTAACAGTTAAATTGATTATATCCCTTATTCTGTTTTGGAGAAACTTGAAAATGGGGGATATTAACAACAGCAAGCATTTCATTTCGTTATATCATCCCTGTGGCATGAATGAATGATTCATTGAATACAGACAAAAGATAAGAGTAGAGAAAATCTCCCACAGTCCCCTGGAGGGGGGCAGGCCTTGGGTGCGATGGGAGAATTTTCCACACAATCAGCTATGGAGGGTGTTATATCTGGGCTGGGGGAGAGGTTTCTTCTCTCATGGCACACAAATTCAGATCCTGTTGACATAGGGGGCCACGTCTCAGACTATAATGACATAGAGACCAACCCAAGGATTCAAAATCATGTTAAAGGGGCATATCAGTGCTGGAGAAAGTACCTGACTCTGTCAGACAGGAGCGGAGGCTGTCTGCCAGCCCATGATTTGGGGCATTCCCTCAGACAAGTGCATCATTTGGGTCATACACAGACAATTGTTACCAAGCTCCAGATTTATGGACCAAGTCTCAGGAGCATCAGTGAGGACCACAACCTTTATCCTAGTCTGGATATGCCCACATTGGCACACAGATTGAATTATAGGGGCTCTCTTTCACTTTGGTGAGGCAAGAAGAGGGAAACTGTGGTACAGGTAGCATCTCCTCCATCCAGTAAGCACAACTAGGATCTCTCTTGAGCTGTCCTGGGCAGTAATGTGCTGGGAAACAGAGCCCATGTACACAAGGGTTGCAGCTCTGGTTTACCAAGGATTCCCGCACCATACCACTGCTGCCTTCAGATGCACCAAAGAGGGCCAGCAAGTGCTATCCACAGTAAGGTCTCATGAGAGCCTTGTGACTCAGCCTCTGCACACCATGCACTGAGAACCCCAGGACAGGACACACACACACACACACACACTCCATTCTCTATGCAGTCCACACAGATGCACTAAACCATGTGTAACAGGAGTGATGCCCCAAGAGGTTCTGTGTGTATATGGAAACACATCCACAGCCTAGACTAAGGACAGTCTCAGTGAACACCGACATCCGTGTGTTGTCCTACTCAATATGGTCACACCTCCTGTGACTTTGATCAGGACAGGTGTGGGTTCTGTCTCCACTTTGTCACTCACCAACCCTGTGCCTGACAACACATTATTGAAAAGCTGCTGCCAACTCTTCAGCTGTGTCCATAGAGTGATGATGTCCCTGCCCTCACAGTGTTGAATGAAGATCCACAAAGGATAACTGATTGCCACCTGCTCTGAAGTGGACATTTCAGAATATCTGAGAATTGCCCCCACCAAGGTTCAGTCCCTAGAGGAAACCCAGAAGGTGAGGAAGTTCGAAGTATTATTTTTAATTCTGAAAGGTGGGCTGGTGTCTTTGCTACCTGTATTATCAGCGAAGGGCCATTTGGGGATTTGCAACATGAAAAGAACCCTGGGAATTCATGTGTGTGTGATCCAAAGCCCCGCACTTTGGTCCTGCCCTGATGCTCCCATGGCTTTGTGTGTGTCCATGGGGCCCTCTAGCTGCTCTGGGTTCCAGTGACAGGGCCTCCGTGTAGCTCCATGCTTCCCGGTCTGTGAGGTCATCCCAGGGGCAGATTGCAGGAGTGTTGCCACTGATCAGAAATCCCTCCTCACTCCCTGAAGAGGCCTTTTGTTTTGATGGCAGCTGCTGGCATTGTCCCTACGCCTTCTGAATGGGCCAATGGAGAGAATGCAGTTGTTGAAAAAGGTATATTGACCATTTCTCTTTATGCTAAAATATCAGACCAGTATTTCCTGGTCTCCTGCAGGTATTTCTCATGCTAATTGAAGATCCATCATTTTCTTTATACTCCAATTGCTGATAACATTTGCTTTGAGGCTTTTTAAAATCAATTTACCAGGGGTTCGTACATGGCTTATAACAATCCATACATACACACATTGTGCCAAGCACCGTTGCATACCTGCCGCCGTGACCATTCTCCAAACATTTGCTTTTCTCCTTGAGCCTTTGACATCAGCTTTTCATAGCTTCCCTTCCCTTCCCGCTACCCTCCCTCTAAAACCCTTGTTAATTTAAAAAATACTTTTATGTCATATGCCTGATGTCTTCCCTCGCCCACACCCCCGCTACCTATCCTCCACTTAGGAGGTTATGTGTACACCCTCGTAATTGGCTCCCTCTTTCTATCCCACCTTCTGCCCACCCTTCCTGTATCTCCACTTTCACTACCAGTCCTGAGGGATTCATCTCTCCTGGTCGTAAATTGGCTCCCTCTTTCTATCCCACCTTCTGCCCACCCTTCCTGTATCTCCACTTTCACTACCAGTCCTGAGGGATTCATCTCTCCTGGATTACCTAGATTTTCAGTTCCCATCTGCACCTGTGTACTTCTTCTAATCTAGCTGGATTTGCAAACTAGAATTGGGATCATCTTGATTTTTAATGACAGAAATTTATGCAATGCATGGGATCATAGTTGAAAACAGGAAAGCCATAGTTAGTGTTAGCACCATGGGTATTGAAGATACCTCAAGAATCTAGCTTCTTGAGGGCGGAGCCCTGGTGGCATAGTGGTAGTGCGCAAGACTGCGTCCCACAGGGTTAACAGTTCAAATCCAGCAGCAGCTTTCGATGAGCAAGGCTGGGCTTCCTACTCCCACCAGGGAAGTGATGCCACACACACAAAAATTACCATGGTAAAAGAATTGGGCTTCTTTTTGACCCAGTGTGGCAGTCATGTGCTTATGTTAATTTTATGATTGAGATGTAGGGGTGGAGTCTAGCATGTTAATCTGGAGATAGCCATTGAGTAGCCAAAGTGACCTCTATGTGGACATGGCTTTCTCCTGAGGATTCTGGGAAATCTGGCTATATTTCCCTCGTGAAGATGAGAAGCTGTCTTCTCCAGTTTTAGGGAGTTAGTTTCAGAGACGATTAATCACAGACAAGATGGCAGTGTCTGAGAAGCTGGAGGAGCCGGCGGAGAGACCACATGGCTTTGCCCTGATTGAGTCAGGTCTCTGAAGCTGGGGTGGCCACATGGAGACCTCTGCCAGCGATGAGTTGTTTCTGCTGTTGATGGACCCTGAGCCGTGGAAGCGAGGAGCCATGTGGAGACCCCTGCAAGGATTCTGTACCCAGTGACCTGTGACTTTGTGAGTCAGAAGGAGACTTTATAGACTGATTTCAGGCATATGGATTAATATCGGACTTATGACCTTGAACTGGACTGGGCTGGAATGCCTTCTCAGTGTCACATTCCTTTTGTATATAAACCCTTTCCTTATATCGATATGCCTGTATATGAATTTGTTCCTCTAGCCTACCCGGACTAACACACCCAGGGATGTCTTTCATTATGAAGAGACAGTCAAATGACTATGCTTTGAAATCCATAAGGAAAGGCCTGCTTTGCCTAGCCAAACTGCTAATCACATCTAAACATCACCACTTGTTGCATGGTGTTAAATTGTCCAACTTGCTTTCACACTTAAATTTTCTTTTTTGGGAGGGGGGCATCACTACCCTCTGGTGCTCGGGGGAGCTATATAGCCTTGCTCCTGGAGAGCCACTCCTGAATTTGAACCGCCAAGCCTGTGGGCTCAAACTTAATTTTCTAATTTTATACAACACTTAGCAGTTTCACACCAGAGACACAAAGAAAAGGAATGGATTTTAGGACACTTCACCCTGGTGTTTTCATACTCCCTTGAACCCTCTATGTGGGCTTGGGGCCATCCTATCTTTCGATGCTAGCACAAACACTTGAGCAAGGGAGATGAGGTAGTCAGCTTCGGCAAGAAGTTGCCGCTGTAACGACGATGTTTACCAGATCACTCTGCCCTGTGTGTTTCTGATGTATCACAAAATGATGTCAATGGATGGCAGTGGCTCAGCTAAATGGGTCCTTTTATTCTGAGTTGTCACTCAGTACAACCATGGAACAACATGTCTCTAAAGAAGAGCTAAAATTATAGTAGTAGCCAGAGTAGACTGCTCCCATCCAGCTTTCACTGATTAGACTGTTTACTTGTAAGTCTGAAAGGGGCAGTTTAGGCAGAGAGAGTGCCTGGGTTTACCACATTCATAGTATGTCTCCAAGCAAATACATGGCCAGAAGATCCAGCTGAATTCCTCCTGATGTCAAATCCTCCTTTCCCTGGAGTTTTGGGCCTGAGTGAATTGGACACTATTTAACTTAGTGTGAGGTAAATTTAAACAGAAATTTTTTATTATGCAAGGATTATTCTAGCATACAGTATGTTGAATGACCCGTTTTAATTTTCTGTTGTTGAAAAACAGACCCACCCAAACATCAGGGAATTTAAAAACACACCTCCAACCCTTTCTCTTTTCCACAAAACTTGGATGCT
>PVJH01038040.1:0-17426 GCA_004026705.1 Nesogale talazaci | reverse complement strand
TATCACCCTTGTTTGTCAGATGAGCAAACAGGTTTAGAGAGGTTGAGTCACTTGCCTAAGATCTTACTGCCCCTTCTTCTTTATGCTCTTGCTTTTGACAATGTCGTCTGTTACCATGGCTGTTGTAATTATGGTGTCTGCATGTATGAAAGGGCTTCAAACAGTTTATAGAAATAATCCATTCCCCCCCCCCCACACACACACACAAACTTTGAAGAATCCCCTTGGATGGTTTCCTGGCTCCTCTGAGGCAGTTCCACGTTTGCAAACCCCTGGCATGTATTTGTACCGACGGCCCTGGAACCTCAGTGCAGTCAACTGCAGCTATTACTTCATCAGCATTGCTCTAAACCAGGCTCGGGGAACCACTTTTTCTGCCAAGGGCCATTTGGACCGTTAAGGTATCACTGACAGGAGCCCTGGGTACTCAGTGGACCACAATCTGAGAGATCAGAAGTTTGAAACCACCAGCTGCTCCAGGGGAGAACTTTCCACTCCTGTAAAGTCTCGGAAACTCACAGGGGCAATTCTGTCCTGTCCTTTATGACGGTTGAGTTGGCACTGACCCACGGCAGGGAGTTTTGTTCGTTTCACAGGCCATACTGGTCCAACTTTTATTTATTTTTGTCCCAATAGTTTATTGTGATTTAGGAGAAAGCTTACAAAGCATGTAGTTGTCAGTGTAAGACGTGAAAAATTAATGATTTATAAACTATTGGGTTCGTGAGGGTGTGTGGGGGGAAAATTGAGGCGCTTAAGTAGAAAATGTTTTGAAAATGATGGCAACAGGGGCTGAGCCCCAGTGGCGCAGTGGTTGTGTGCGGGACTGCGGCCCACTGGCTTGGCAGTTCAAACCCAGCAGCAGCTCCCCAGGAGCAAGGCTAGGCCTCCCACTCCCACCAGAGGGCAGTGATGGCCCAAAACCAACCAACCAATCAACCAACAAAAATGATGTTAACAAATGTGCTTGACACAATTGATGCATGTATTATGAGCTGTATGAGCCCCAATAAAATAAAAAAAAATCCTTTCGTTAACATTCCAAATTCATAGGCAGACTGTTCTGTGACGTGGCTGTTGTTCCCAGTGTGCTCTCGGTTTCCCCACTTTCCCCTCGGGTGGCACTGAGCGGCTCCTCCCTGCCCGACATGGCTGTGAGGACGATGCTGCTCTTCAGGCTCCCCCTGCTGGACTGGAGGAGCCAGTGGACTGTCCACCAAGAGGCTTCTTTCTTGGGGCCCAGAGGTGACCACTGGGTGCCTCCAGCTCTGAGCTACTTGCCTGTCACCGCCTCTCGGGTCAGCACCGCTCTCCGAGGGGCTGGGAAAAGGCCTCCCCCTGGGTCTGTCAGTCCACGTCTCCCTGGTGGAGAGGAGGCTCGGCAGCTTTCCTTTTCTCCAGTCAGATCATTTTATCTCCGACTCCTGTCACCATGCATACATCGACTGCATCAGGCACGTTTGTTTATACATGTGACCTTCATTCTTTTTGAGACATTTACTTTCTATTGAGCCCTTGCTTATCAGCTCTTTCCCTCCGCCCCCCAACCCACCACCCACCCCCGACATTTAGTTAACTCACACATTGAGCTGTGAGTCACCAGGTTAGCAGTTTGACCCCACCAGCCCCTCCTCTGGAGGAAGACGACGAGGCTTTCTGTTCCCAGGGAGATGAAATCCCAGAAACCCACAGAGGCCCTTCTGCGCTGTCTTACAGGATGGCTCTAAGCTGGAACCTACTTGACGGAGATGAGTTGGGTTGAATGTGATGGCTGGGACAATTCTCTTGGGTGAGACCTGTGATGTTGGCAGGTACGGATTTCTCAGGTCTTAGACGGCCCTTAGGCACCCACCGTAAAATCTGTACAGGTGTTAATTCACTTAACTCCCAAGGCACCCCATAAGGGAGCTAACATCATCCACGTCATGGCTTATTTTCTACTTCATAGACGTGGATGTTATTGACGTGGTGACTTCAAACAATGGGCTCCCACACTGCCATTGTGAGGAAAGAGCAAGATTCACAGGGTTCTGTTGAACAAGATGCACAGGGTTCTGTTCCACCCTGAGTTGGAGCAGACTTAACAGTGAAAGCAGGAAGTAAATAGCATTACTAGTCCGGGTAGACTAGAGAAACAAATCCATAGAAACTCTTATGTGTTTAAGAAAGGGCTTTATGTACAAGAGCGGCTGTACATCAAGAACACATTCCCACTTGGTCCCGTGCAAGGTCCTAAGTCCGATATTGCCCATAGGTCAGATACCAAGCCATAAAATCCTCTTCAGACTCACGAATCACAGGCAACGATACGGAATGCAGGATGAGCACCAGCCCGTGGTGGAGAGTCTTTGGATCCAGTGGTGGAAGCATCTCAGCACTGGCAGGGGTCTCCATGGAGCTTCTTTAGGAGCAGGTTTCTGGCCCCATCAGGGGGGTCCATGCGGCTTCTCCTCAGGGATGTCTCGCAGGGAGCCCCTTGTCAGTCGAGCGTCTCCAAGGGAGGGAGTTGAAAGAGCTAGTGTCTCCTGCCTCCAAGAAGGAAGTACCTTTCCCAGAATCCTCAGAGGCCATGCCCACACAGAGGTCTCTACGGCTCTCTCCAGAGTGACAGGCTAGACCCCCTTCACTCCTCCTCCTCAGAGTGACATCACTACCCACATTGTCATAGACGAGTAAAACGTGGTCTAGCTAGTCAGTGGTTGGTTCAGATGTACACAACTCGTGCTGGACGAAGCTGGGCGGATTTCGAGGCCTACACCACAGCGATGATATTTCAGCTCCCCTCCTCTCCTGCACTGCCCCTCCCTAACTTCCACCCTCATTCTCTGCCGTACATTAAAAATTCTGCATAAATCCCAGTGTGATTTACCTCTGCTACTAGTTAGGGTCCCCAAACAGGTTGCTGGCCTGCGACAACTCGCTTCTGGGGGGATGAGAGTGTGAGGGCTAAGCCAGAGCAGGGCAATCCCACCGACCGTGTGCCGGGAGTCACCTCTCCCAGTTCATTGCCTCCCAAGGTCCACCTCAAAAGCTCCAGCTCCAAATGTTTCCTCCAGGATCCCAGGCCGGGGGACTTGGTTCGTATGGACTTACCGAGCATCTGTCTTGTGGTTCGTGAACCTTTTAGAGTGTACGAGTCAAACTTGTAACTCGGGCCCAGCATAACGTCAAGCACAGCAGAGGGGAAGATTTCAGCCTCACCATGATCCTCAGCATGGACCATGGTCTACCTTAATGGTCCTGTACAGGCGCAACTTCCAGACAGAAGGGATCGCCATCACCTCCGTTACCCTAAAATAGGCACTAATAAAAGCTTGCTGAATGAGTCCATCTCACAATACATTTTTAGATAAAGGTGAGAGGGAAAGAAGTCTGCTCAGAAAAGACGTGATTTTTCCCCCTCAGGAGACTGGTGAAACCATGTCGAACACTCCCTCTCCTCCCACTTCCATTAAAGAACAACACACGCCTGATGGTAGGCCCACGGAGCGTCTGGTTTCTGTTTTACCAGGGGCTCAGAAGGAAATGGCTTTTCTCTGAAATTGGGGGTGCCCGGCCCAGCTGCTGCATTGTTAGACCTCAGGGTCAACAGGAAGCTTCCTTGTCGGGGGCCCTTCATGGCCCTCTCCCAGCCCATTAAAGTCTCTAATAGGATGGTAAAAGGACAGCTGCCAGCCATAAAACCAGCCCTTTCCTTAGATCCTCCAGTGAGAGAAGCCGGTGCCCTTCCCCAGGTCTCACCAGGTGCTTCCGCCTCCCCCGGTGTCCAGTTATCGATCAGCTGTAACCACCCGTCTCTGCAGAGGGACTCTCTGGGCTAGCTCTTGGCTATCTGTTGAGATAATGGAACTCGTGCTTACCAGGCTCCTGCTGTTTGAAGTCACTCGTTTCTGGAGGACGGGAGCTGATGCGAAGGCTAAACGCAGGTGGCAGAGCAGGGCAATCACACCTGACCCCACGTGCCGGGAGGCATCTCTTCCTGCAAAGGAACGATTAGCGCCTTCCCTCTGGCAAGGAGGGTAAGAGGACTTTATCAGCGCAAAGAATCCAGTGTTCCTACCCCAAGGGTGAAAGCTGAAAAAGGGCCCACTCTTTCTGCGCACAGGGCAGCAGTCCCTGGATTTGCAGCTGTTGGTGAGGAGAGGAGGAGCGGCTGCTGCCAGCTGGAGGGGCACTAGGGCAAGGGTGATTATGTTTTGCCAAGAAGGGCACTTGGGTGTCTTGGCAGAAGGCAGAGGGCTGCCCCAATCTGTGTGTACATTTTCAGAAGCATTTGACTCTGGACCAAATTCTCTCAGCTGCTAGTGCTGGGGCGATGGATGGGAAAGCGTATTGGCCAGGCTGACCTGAAACAGAGGGTGCTGGGGCGCTGCCAGGAGCTTCCCCTCAGCTGGCAAGTTCCGCGGTCTGTCCCCGTCAGAGGGAGCGTGTCAAAATTCCAATTCTCAGGGTTCTGGAGATGCCGCTCTGGCCACTCACCTAGTCTGCTGGCTGGAGTTTTTCAGCCAGTCGGGACGAGCGTGGTGCCAGCACAGAGACTAACTTGCCGGCTCACGGACTGAAGAAGGAGCCAGTCAGCGGCAGCGAGTGCGCTCACGCCGAGGACCGGGAAGGTCTCCACCAGAGGCGGCCAGGGTGCAGGACAGCAGACTGACCAATCCACGCAATGGCGCTGGCTTCTCTGACCTCTCTGCCTTCCGCGCAAGCACAGGTGCTGGAGACGGGCGGAGAAACCAGCCACCGTCTCACCACTCAGTCCCCAGCACAGGTTGACTTCCGGGACAAGGAGCCTTCCTTGTTAGCGGTCACGGCTTTCCTAGACTTGAAGAGAAGCTTGTGGAGGACCTTTTGCAGGGTTGCATCTGCGGCTGGCTGAGGCAGGCGGCCTGGAGATATGACTATATCCTAAAAGCACACCGTGGAGCTTCTCAGTGCTGGGACGATCCCCCTGAAAGCAGCCCTCAGACTCTGCAGCCGCGGCTTCAGCTTTCCCGTGGGAAGTGTACGTTCTCTTAGACCCAAGCTCTGGGGCACGACCCCAAGTCACACGGGGCTGGAGGACAGGGCGGGGCTGGGGGACGAGGCTCCAGGCCTCCTGCCTCTGCACACAGTGTTCTTTCTACCTGATTTTTGTTTCTCCTGGAGGAAGTTTCCCCAAGTAACCTGTAATATGCTTTAAAGGGTTAACTAATCGCACGGATAACGGAATATTTAATTTGCATGAATTTCATATTTTCATATAAATATGTCCACAAATTATTTCTTAAAAACATCAGAAAAGTGCCCCACTTAGGAAAGATGGCTTCCCCGCACTATTGCCACCACACCAAATGGCCTCTCATCAAGGGAGCTTTTGATGAGACTGACATCACTTAAATGGAGGTGAGTCAGAGACAGGTTTGATGAGGTGGCCAATGCCTGGCTGACCGGAGGGCGGAGACAGGTGTACTTTAGCCTAGGCGCAGCAGGCTCTCTCCATGGTGCGCATTTCCCCTCCTCTCTCTGAGCAGTCTCAGAGGTTTGAACGGACAGGGCAGCACGGGCAGACCCGACGGGGACTTGCACTTTCAGAGCCTGGGGTTAAGCCTGCGTCAGCCTGCTCCTCGTGACTCCCGGTCAGGTCCACGGCAGGAAGTTGCAATGCAGGAGCAGTCCCAGGAGCCAGTAAGTGAGGAAGTAGCCTAGAAGACATCGTGTGAGCGGAGAGCAGGCTTTCCAGTTGTACAGGAGTCCCTGGATAGGGTTTCTCGGGACTTTTTGTCCCGGTGGAGGGCTTCCTGCAAGAGGATCCCAAGGTCCGCTCTCTAAAGATCGCAGCAATGGCTCCCGATTCTGAAGCAGGTGAGCTGGAAACCAGTACACAATGGGAGTGGAGGATCCCAGAAACCTGGTAAGGACCTGGAAATCACAGAAGGAAAAAATGCCTTTACTGGAATGACAGACTCAAACTAGACCAGCTGGGTGGGGACTGCCCGCTTCCTGGTGAATTCTCGTCCCAGAAGGTCCATCAGAAACGTATCATCTGGACAAAGAAATTCCGCAGAGCTTAAGGTCTGCTTTATAAAGATGAGACCCCGCCAGTCAACCTCAGTGTTACAGAGTAATCACCACAATAACGTGGTGATCAACTGTAGAAATTCAACATCAGAGGTCCATCAGGACCTGGGCTCTACACTCTGGACCACGATGTGAGGGCTGGGGACCGGGGATGGTTCCCTCAACCCACAGGGATGTCGGAGCAGAGTGACTCACTAGTCTCTCTAATCCGGCTACAAACACAGAATGCTTTTTCTCCTTGCCCTGGGACTCTTATGCACACAGTTCAAACAACTTTACAGTCAGGCACTGGCACCTCCAAGTGGCAGAGACAGCTCACCAGAGGTCAGCACAGGGACACAGAGACATTCTTGGGGTGCTGAGGCGAGCCAGGGAGAAAAACCCGTGTGACCTGATGCTTCCTACCCCTGCTGCAGATGTGAGCTGCTTCCTCAGCCCTGGACGGCTGCCCCTGCACACATGCCGCCAGTGCGATATTCCAGTAGATATTCTGGGTCTATTAGGGAAGGTCTCAGAAATAGCCTCTGCGTATCCTGTCTCTGCTAAAATCAGATCCATCCACAATCGCGGAGTCTTCACACTACCTTCCGTTTGTCCAGAAGGTTCTTTCTCTGCTTTTTATATGGAAAATCCCTTCTTCCTCTTCAGGAGCCAGCTTAAAGGCAGCACCTTTTTCACTCCTTCAATCAACTAGTACTTTTCCCTGGGAGCTCCCAGTGTTTGTTTTCCCCCCCAGAAAAAAAAAACATATAAAAAATAAGTAACAAAATAAACCTGTAACTAGCTCAAGGTCTGTTCCTTGACCTCCAGGAGTGTCCCCCGGCTGGGTCAGATGGGGTGCCACACCCTGGCCCCAAGGTATATCCTTGGCCCTCCCTCAGGAACCCCACCCTCTGCTCCCCCTGCTGCTCTAGTGCATGCCCTTAATGTTTGGCCTTGGCGTGGTGGGGTCAGACCAGGTGCAATCTCCACCCTGCTTCTCCATTGTCGTCCCTGTAGGGCCTTGGATCAGTGAGGGATTTCCATAGTGTTTTGTTTCAAAAGCAACCCCTCTTCCATTCTGCTGTACCAGAATTCCACCCCCCACCCCCCCATCACTGCCCAGGTGGGAGTAGGAAGCCTAGCCTTGCTCCTGGAGCTGCTGGATTTGAACTGCCAACCCTGTGTGCCGCAGTCCTGCATACAACCACTACGCCACCGGGGCTCAGCTGTATTGGAATGATATGTTAAATGTCTGCATCAGCAGTTATGGCAGGAGACCCATTAGGGCAGCAATTCTATTCCCCATGGTGTCACCCGGGGTCTGACATACAATTGCTGAATGAGTAAGTATCGGTCCCTCAACTGCCGAGAAGATGGCTGTGTCCCCTCGCTCCCTCACGGAGGTGGCCGTAAGCACAGCTGTGTCCGAGTCGGGAGCCCGCCTCACCTGAACGTGCATGCACAGAACTCCGAACAGCAGCAGCGCTGCTGCGTGCACCAGGTACACAAACACCTGCGGGCGGAGGAATCCCGCATCAGGCTTCTGTAGGGTCTCGTCCTTCTTGTTCCTTTGCAGCCCGAGAGTTAGGCAGAGCCAAGGGTGGGTGGTCACATAGGTCCATGTCGCCCAGGCAACCAGTACAGCCACTGGCGCCGCCAAGAGGAAATTGGGCACCTGCCTGAGTTCATAGTACCTCAAAAAGCCAACATTCCAGTAGACATCCTGGATGTAGCTGTATATTAGGGGAAGGCTCCAGGAGCACCACGGTGGCTCATTTCCACCGGCGACACGGTAGCCCTTCTCCACAGCTAACTGCAGCATGGGTTGCGGGATGGGCCGGGCTGAACCTGGCCGACAGAACTGAGTGTAGGCATAATACTGGAAGAGGACAAAGGGAAGCCCCAGGGTGAACACTGACAGGCACACCGAGGCTACCAGGTTAATGAGCTGCCTCAGGGGGCTCTTCACCCGGAGGGCAGAAACAACGCGTTGGCACTGGGCATGCACAAGGAACCCGACATTGATCAGCCCATTGGAGCGCACCCCTGTGGCCAGGGCAAAAAGGAGTGTACCGGCCCAACTCTGGCCCCTCTCTAGCTGCCCCATGGCACTGAACGTCAGGAGGGCAAACAGAGCTTCCGAGTAGCCGGCTGTCAAGAAGACATTGGCAGGGCTGAGGCAGAAGAGCAGCGCTGCGTAGAACGCCTGGCGGGGACTGCGCAGAACCAGGCAGCTCAGGTCATGAAGGGCCCCTGCTGCCAGCACGGAGAACACGGAGTTCAGCACGGCCACGGAAACCAGCAGGCAGCTCCGGGGGCTCAGTAGGGCCTGCAGGGGCTTCAGCAGCAGGCCCGTCCCCATCAGCAGGGTCAGAGGGAAGCCCGGGAGGAAGGCGAAGCTGTGCTCATACAGGTAGCCGTGCTCGGCGATGAACAGGAAGTGCTCGGCGTCCCAGCGAGACAGGCCGCCCAGAAGGCATTCCACAAGTCGGTCCAAGCAGCCGGAGGGGGCCGGGCGAGGCGGGGAGAAGGCTTCTGCCTGGTGATCTGGGATGATGGCGTTGAACAGGGCCTGTGGGAAGGGAGAACCAGGTCACCTGTTGCCTGGCCGCAGGGAAAACATAGGCGTCTAACAAAAAGAAAAAGACTTGCTGGGGGAAGCAAGTTCAGGTTTAGCCTAGCTAAGTTTGAGGTGGACATCTACACGCAAAAGGCAGCACAGGCAGTGGCGTACATTTGTGGGTCTGAAAGGAGATTAAGGCTGGCGTTGTAAACTTGGGAGTGATGTGTGTACAGGGTGGACTCAAGTCCACAAGACTGGCTGAGACAGCTTGGGGAGGGTGTACAGATAGGGGAGAGAGAGGTCCACGGGCACGCCAACAGCTGGAGGCTAGAAGATGTGGAAGGTCTAGCACTGAAGGGAGAAGAAGAACAACTGGTTGAGTTAGGAGCAAAACCATGAGCGTCAAGTGAAGAAAGGGAGTGATCAACGCAGCGACAAGTAAGATGGGGACTGGACATGATCATTCGACCCAACAATGCGGAATCCGTGACTTTGGGCCAACTCGATTTCGGTGGGGAGGAAGACAGAGAAGTCTGTGTTCAAGAGGAAACATGAGAAGGGGGTGGGAGGGAGGGGAAAATGAGTTGCTGATACCAAGGGCTCCAACAGAAAGCAAACGTCTTGAGGAAGACGAGGGTTAGGGGTGTACAAATGTGCTTGACACAAGGGGTGTATGTATGAATTGTGGTAAGAGTTGTACGAGCCCCCAATAAAATGATTTTTTTTTTTAAGTCTAAGAGAAATTGGAGCTAGTGCACACAGACAACTGTTTCGGAACATTTTGCTTTAAGAAGGGAAGACATAGGGGCTAGTAGGTGTACAAAGATTCGGTGTCAAGAGAATTTTGGTGTTTTATTTTTTTTAATTTTTGTTTTATTTATTTTTTTAGGGCATCACTGCCCTGGTGGTGGGAGTAGGAGGCCCATCCTTTGCCCCTGTGGACTTGGAATTGAACCTCCATCCCAGTGGGCTGCAGTCCCATGCACAACCACTACACCACCAGGGCTCAGCCCAAATTTTGGTGTTTTAAAGGTGAGAGATAAATGTATGCATGTCAGTGGGAGTGGCCCTACGGAAAGACAACCAATGAGGATGAGAGAGAGAGAGAGAGAGAGAGAGAATTGTCTGAGCCAGTGTTAAAGGGATACAATCTGATACACTGGTAGAGGAACTCCTTAGGGAGGCGGGCAGTTTCATCTACACTTGGAGCACGCAGAAGGTCTCTTTCTTTAAAGATGTTATTTTATCTTTGAGAATACCCACAATATGCATTACGAATTCAACAGTTTATAGACGATTTACTGCCATTTGATTACGGCAGTGTGACCATGCTTATTGATTTTCCTGAGTCGTCCCTCTTCCATAAACTGAACTCACGGTTTCCTAAGGTTCCTATCTAATCTTTTAAGTTACTGGTATCAATTTGATCCCATAGTAAACACACAAACAACCCAAACTCACTGACAACAATTTGCTTTGGAGTCACAGTGCTGAGTCCTGCAGGACACAGCAGAAGTTCTCTTTAGGGCTTCCAAGATTAAAATTATGGGACCAGACAGCTGCTTCGTTCTTCCATAGAACTATCAACCTTAGGGGTTAACAGCCCAGTTTTTAACTCAACGCACCACCGGGGCCCATATGATCTCATATTAGATAGTTCTTCAAAGAACATAATGCTCAAGGCAGTTTTTTTTTTCCTTCTAACTAGTCAGGCAAACTATTGTTTGGTTTTAAGAAACTTTAGGTGATATTTTCGGTTTAAGGTTTAGAGTAATTCAGGGTTCATCCAGCCTTCACGGCTCTAACGGAGTCCATGAGCTTCTGTGAATTCTGTTCTGTATTTTTGCTTCTTGATCTGGATTCTTCTACAGACTCTTTGATGAAGCTGCTAGGTACCAGGAGGTGTGAACCGTCCGTTCTCCTGGTCTCGGGACAGAGGCAGGAATTGCTCGTGAAGGCAATTAGCCACACATCCCCGGTCCTCCTCCCAGTCCTCTCTCCTCCTCCTGTGGCTCCAGAGGCCAGGTGCTCTGCTTTGGATCGCAGCTTGCAAGCCTTTCAGACCCCGGGCATTCCGCAGTGAGTGAGGAGAAAGAACAGAAGGACTAAACACATTATTGGTCCAATTAACGGGGATGTCCCATGAAGCCGTGGCCCTAAACCTCCAAACCAAGCAGCCAACTCCCGGGGGGTGTTGGGTTACACACACGCAAGCGGCCTCAGCAGCTGCTCTTTGTAGTTTGGTCCGTGTTGTAAATAAGTCTCTCACAGAAGTCTATCTCTTCTGATTGCTTTGACGATTCTGAGTCTTCACTCCGAAAATGAAGCTATCAGTTGAGAAGACTGGGAAAAGTGACTGAGAATTGAGGAAAGAAGCAAAGGTGGGAAATGGTTACAAGTGACAGGTTCTCAAAACAGGTTGCCCACTAGTAACATCTGGGGAGTTTAAAACAAACCAAACCAAACCCAGCCCTCAGGAGCATAGTCTTCTTGGAGGAAGACCGCATTCTGGGCTGAGCCCCGGTGGCATAGTGGCTCAGTGCAGGACTGCGGCCCACTGGTTTGGCAGTTCAAATTCAGCAGCAGCAAGGTTGGGTAGCTCCCACGACCACCAGAGGGCAGTGATGTCCCACCCTGCCCCCCAAAAGACCACATTCTACCTCCTGCTTTGGTGAATTGCGAGGGGTTTCTTTTTTTGGAGGGGCATCACTGCCCTCTGGTGGTAGGAGTAGAAGGCCCAGCCTTTGCTCATGTGGAGCCGCTGCTGGAATTGAACCTCCATCCCAGTGGGCCACAGTACCGTGCACAACCACTACGCCACCGGGGCTCAGCTGAGAGGGGTTTCTTAAAAGCTGGTGAGCAGTCAGCTAGCGCAACTACGATTAGTCTCTCCCTCTCCGGAGGAAAGAATAATGAACAAAACTGGAAGACACATGGAAACCACTGCTCCTGGGGACTACTGCACCACACAGACATTAGTATCCATGACTCTGAAACCAGAAGAACTGGATGGTGCTAGTAGGCTACCACCACACACCGTTCAGAAAAGGATCACTCTTTTATTCATGACAATCCTAGTTAAACCCAAACCAAACTCCTGCTGACTCAGTTTCTGCTTCCCTGCGAGTTTCTCTTTAATGGAGTAGAACGCTCCACCTTTCTCCCACAGAGTGAGCAGCTGGCGATTTCAAACGGCCCACCTTGCAACCACGACACCACCAGAGAGAGAAGAATATGGAACGAAAACTAAAATCACAGAGACCAGACTTTCTGGTCATTGCGAGGTTGGTGAAAACCCAAGACTACAGCCTTTACTCGCCCTTTAGGTCTGGAACAGAGCTCATGCCCAAGTTAGAAGCATCAGCCTCGGGCTGAGCCCCGCTGGCGTAGTGGTTGTGCGCGGGACTGCGGCCCACTGGGACGGAGGTTCAATTCCAGCAGTGGGGCTGGTCCTCCTACTCCCACCACCGGAGAGCCGTGATGCCAAAAAAAAAAAAAAGAAGCATCAGCCTCTTAAGATTGGAAGGGCAGCGTTTACAAGGTTCCGAAGGTCAGGGATGGAAATGGGAAGCCGGGAGGAAGTGGAATGAGTGATGGTACATTGAAGGGGTTGCAATGGATGAGTTGAAACCAAGTGTGTATGAATTGCTGAATATAAGATTATGGCCTGCTCTGTACACGCTGACCTAATTCACAGTAAAAAGGGAAAACCAAACCTAACCCCAGTACCTGGGCCCCTGGCTGAGCTGTGAAGGTGTGTCTGGTAAGAGGGCGAGTGGGCACTGCGCGGGTGAGAAGCCCTCCAGGTGGTTCTCACGTGCAGACATTTTGGAGGTTATTAAGGAAATGCAGTACGGTTGCCAGGCAGGAATAAGGGATCTCTGGGCTGGTGCTCTTGACTCAAAAGAAACCAGTCTGTACAGCTGTGTGTTTCTCTATGCAGGCACGGGACAGGCAGCTAACTGAATTTAGCCAAGGCTGGGCTTTTGCCTGCAGATCCAACGCATGGAGAGGGTAGCGAGAGTGTGTGCACAGGAGAGAGGACCATGATGGACCACCGAGCGGAGCCGGGGACGGGGGGGCTGAGGGCACGAAGGAGCTGCTCAGAGTGTGGGTACCAGAGAGGGAGCTGGAAATAGCCAGGATGAAGGTCAGAGAATGGGACACTTCAAAGTGACACTCTCTGACGTGGAGCGGGGATGGGGTGGGGTTTAGGGATGAAGGAACGTGGAAACGACATCAGAAGCGAGCCAGGCAAGGAGGAAGGAGACTTGTTTCATGAATAGTTACATCATCGAGAAATCGACAGAAATGCTGGTAAGACAAGAGACAGTGAACCAGGCGCTAAGCCTTCAAGGTGGGAGAAATGGCCTGTGGGTCTGCAGATTCTGTAGATTCATCAGAAGACACTAGGGTCTGATGTATGACGGGGAGGAAGGGGAGAGAGAAGGGATCACGCAGTAACATTTACTGTGAAATGCCCTTTTGCCTCTCTAAGTTACGCTCTTTGATGGGAAAGAACCACGGCCTTTTATCATGATCACCTACCCGAGTGCTTGGACCATAAACCTCTGCTGCAAGAGTCAACGCTGACGCAGAGTGACCCCATAGGGCAGGGCAGAAAAGCCCCACAGGGTTCCCAAGGCTCAAGGTCGTAGGGGAGCAGCTGGCAGGCTCACAAGCTGACATTCTGGTGAGCAGCGAGTGCTTTACTCACTGTACCACCCGGGCACCTCCTTGTGCCATCAAAAAGAAGAACCAGTAAACCCAGTCATCAAGTAGATTCTAAAAAAATTTGAGCACAACAAAAACAAATCTGAGCAAAAAGCCTCACTTTTCTCCCAAAGAGTGGCTGGTATATTTGAACTGCTGACCGTACAGTTAGCAGCCTAATACACATCACCCATGGGCCACCAGGGCTCTAGGAACATAGCAGGCATTTCATAAATGTCAATGGCTGGGTGAACTGTCCAGGGAAACATACTCATTCCAAAATCACCATCTTAACTAGAAGCCAGCTGGCCTGCCCCACCATCTTGGGAGTCAGTTTCTCCAGTCTCAGGGCAGGAACCTCATGCTATGTTAAGCCCTTCTTTGTGGTCAGTTTCCTTGCTGGTTTTTGTTTTGTTTTTTGGGCATCACTGGCCTCTGGCGGTGGGAGTAGGAGGAGGCCCAGCCTTTGCTCTGTGGAGCTGGAATTGAACCTCCATCCCAGTGGGCTGCAGTCCCGAGCACAACCACTACGCCACCGGGGCTCAGCCCTGTGGTCAGTTTCTTTATCAGCCCAGTTCAATCCATGAAAACAAGTAGCACAGGAGTGACACTCACAGAGAATGAGATGGGGTCTCTGACTGAGCCCAGGGCCTGCCATAGTACGCTGTGCCTCATCCGAGGGAGAGCAGAAAGAGGACAGGTTTCCATAGAGGATGAGATAGGAGTCTATACTGAATTACGAGAAAATCAAATTCCTAGGGTGTTGACAATGTCCCACT
The DNA here is from genome assembly GCA_004026705.1 of Nesogale talazaci. Taxonomy (NCBI): domain Eukaryota; kingdom Metazoa; phylum Chordata; class Mammalia; order Afrosoricida; family Tenrecidae; genus Nesogale; species Nesogale talazaci. The sequence goes on along the minus strand of PVJH01038040.1, from coordinate 3,332 downwards.
GCTCTTCATAAGGTTTCCAGCGGCCAAGCCCTCAGAAGTGGACCTTTTATTCCTCCCTCCCAGTCTGCTCTTAGACCTGATGAGCTGTGGGACGACATGCAGAATATCACACATGAAATAAGCAAAAATATTATTAAAAAGACAAGACCAAAGAGGATGTCAGAAGAGACTCTGAAACGTCCTCTTTTTTTGGGAGTGGGGGCATCATTGCCCTCTGGTGGTGGGAGCAGGAGGCCCAGCCTTTGCTCCTGTGGAGCTGGATTTGAACCTCCGTCCCAGTGGGCTGCAGTCCCGCGCACAACCACTACGCCACCGGGGCTCAGCCCCTCAAAGCCGGTCTTTCAGTTGCCTGGTGTGCATGTGAGAGGAGGGCAGTGAGGACTGGGGAGTCACAGCTACATTTGAATTATGGTACTGGTGAAGACTATTCAAGTACCTTGCCCTGTCAAAGAACAAACATCTGTCTCGAAAGAAGCACAGCCAAAATGACCCTCAGAAACGTCTCACTACTTTATCCATGCTGTTAGGGAAGACCAGTCGCTAGAAAAGGACGACATACTGGTTACCAGGTCAGTGCAAAAGAGGAAGGCCCTTACCTTACCGAGATGGACTGACAGTGTCTGCGGGAGTGGGCTCACACCTAACAACCGTGAAGATGGCAAAGGACTGGGCAGTTAATTTTTTATTCTGTGCACAGAGGGTCGCTGTGAGTTGGACTTTTGACTCCATGGAACCGAGTAACAAGAGGGTGTGGACACGAATGCAAGGAGACACCACGTTCTGAATGTAACTCACCTAAATGCATCCTGAGAGCTGTGTGTGCTGAAGCAGGAAGGGGTGTCCTCCATGGGAGGAAACAGCTGACATTACAACTTAAATGAATATACACAAGTCCCATAGGACTTTGTCATCTCCCTCCCGGTCAACAGACTGAAATGGAGCGCTGCCTCCTGGCAAATGAACCAAAGACAATGTTTTGAGCTGCCGCACTCAAAGGCAGGTATATCTGGCTGGAGAATATCCTAGTCTGTTGGAAAGATCTTTAGTTTATAAGTTCAGATGCCTGGAGTCTAACAGGGCCTTCCTTTTCCTTGCTATGTGAGTTTGGAAAAGTTAGATAACTTCCCTGGACTTATGCTGTTTTATGTGTAAAGCAAGGGACTAATACATCATTTGTAAGATTTCTGACTACTTTTCGGTTAGAAATTCCTTGTCTGTCTCCAACCACACGGAGAGGCACAGGGTATGTAGCCCCCTGGGAGATGGGGACCACTCTCAATGCCTTGTCCAATATGTAGTAGGGGCAGTGGCATGTTCAGGACAAAGGATCAGAGACTGACCTGCAGGACTAGAGTCAGGACTCGGCAGCGGACTGCAAACTTCAAGACCTCTTTCCTGGATGGATCCTGGAGCCACATCCTCTCAGGACTTCAGGGGTGCTGCACCAGGACAGAGCTCTGCAGGCTTCTATACTCCAAAACCCAAGAAGGAAACATCACACGTGAGCCCCGAAGCACATTCTTTAAAGTACTCTTCAGAGAGGGGGCAGTGATGCCCACAAAAACAAACAACAAACAACAACAAAGTACTCCTCAGAGGTCACCCCGTCCCCGTCAGCATTGCCATGGTAAACTTAACCACCTATGTGCCCAATGTAGGGGAAGTATCTTGAAAACAGGTAGCACCCCTCGGTATCCCCCTGACGAACTGTATTCTTTGTTTTTGTTTGTTTTTTGGGGGACATCACAGCCCTCTGATGGGAATGGGTGGCCCAGCCTCGCTGCTGCTGGATTTGAACTGTCAAGCCAGTGGGCCATAGTCCTGCACTCAACCACTATGCCACTGGGGCTCAGCCAGACTTTTTTGTGTGTGTGTGGGCATCACTGCCTCTGGTGGTCGTGGGCGCTACCCAGTCCTGCTCCTGAGAGCCGCTGCTAGATTTGAACCACCAAGGCCGCGGGCCGCAGTCCCGCACTCAATCACTTACACCACCGGGGCTCAGCCCCAAACTGTATTCTTATAGGAAAGGTCTCGCACAGAAAGGTATGAAGCTGGAAAGGCACGCTGCAGAAAACGTTGACCAGCCTGTTGAGGCCTCTTCTGAAAGAGCCGATGACCTGGGTTCAAGGCTCTCATGAGCTCCGCGAGGCCTCAGCTCTTCCCAAACACAGCGGGAGTCAGATGACTGCGTTGCCTCGTTCACAAAGTTGTCATGATGGTGAAATGCACCGAAGCGTGAACAACTACTGCTACCGAAGTCTCTGCGGTGGTTATTACTTGCTGTGTGCCGCTTTCCCCTTGACCAGAATAATAAACCAGAGCCTCCAAAGTGGGGCCCAGGACTGTACTGGAAGACCATAATGACTACATACACCGGCCGAACTCTCTGATGTGTGCTCAGCTGGTCTGTTAAATGAAGGGGAGGAAGAAAAGAAAACCCCCACTCTGCGGGACTTCAGCCAGCTCACCACGCTAAAACAAACGTATGACTGGCAGACCCGGTGAGAGCGGCTCCTCCCCATCTCTTTGCTGGAATGACTTCAATAGGTAAAAACGTCGCTCGGGAGTACACTTTCAGGGTTTCTGCAAGTTCTTGAGCTAAATAAATACAGCCGCAATGGCTCCGACACCAACACCAGCCCGAGAAAACAGGGCCAGCCCATCAGAGTTGGGTTTGTCATAAAAGTTAGAGCTAGGACCTGAGCCCCGGTGGCGTCGTGGTTGTGCGCGGGACTGCGGCCCACTGGGACGGAGGTTCAATTCCAGCAGTGGGGCTGGGCCTCCTACTCCCACCACCGGAGAGCAGTGATGCACCCCCCCCCCCCCAAAAAAAAAAAGAGCTAACTCCAAAGAGAGGGAACTAGATACTTCACGGAGAAGTCAAGGAGAAGCGCTCCTTTTCACCTGCGCCTTCTCGGACCTGGTGAATACCTTCCCAGTCTGGAATTCTCTGCGGCTCACCAGGCAATGGGGTCCACCTCCCGCTGTGCGCTCCCTCGGGGCACTCGCCCGGCTCTGCACGGATATGGATATGGATTATTGACGCCGTCAGCAAGGACGCCGTGGCGGCTTTGTGGGGACAGAGGCTTTGTCTCTCTTGCTCACTGAGCGTTATCTCCGGGGCCCCGCCGACGAACACTTTCAACCTGTCTTCCGAATAAGCGGGAGGTGCTTGGCACAGGGCACGCACGGCAGCGCCGACGCACTGGCTCGGGCTGTGCGACCCTCGCGCCAAGTGCCCCTCCCCCTGCACCGCCCGCGAAGAGCGAGGCCCAGAAACCACGGGGAAAGCACGTGCCCAGAGCGCGCGCGCCCACGGGGGGGGGGGGGGG
>PVJH01038039.1:0-17469 GCA_004026705.1 Nesogale talazaci | reverse complement strand
GGGGGGGGGGGGGGGGGGGGGGGGGGGGGGGGGGGGGGCGTCCTTGTCACGTGGCCGCCGACGGTGGGCACCCACCACCTGTAACGAGGCGGACCCTGCAGGCCACACCTCCTGCAGAGTTGAGCCAGGATAGAGAACTGTGCCTCTTGAGGGTCTAGCTTGGCGAGGGGCCTCCCTGGGCTGTTGGCACTCCTTCAAATTTGGAGATTTGGGGAGGACTCTCCACCCCAGAATAGGAGCATCCTGCAGGTTGCCATGGCAATAAGAAGAGGGCCGGTACCCTCGGGAAAGGACGCCCAGGAGATGGAGAGGCACCGGACTCCTGGAGGGGAACCGCAGGGCCCAGGGGGGGGAAGATGGAGTTGAAACCAGTAAGCCCAGAGGCGCGTGAATTCTGGGCCCTGCTCCCCCGCAGTGCTGTGTGTGGCCTCTGGCGAGCCCTGCCTCTCTGGGCCACCCTCTCAGACAGAGGACAGCATTGCCCCTGGCCTCGCTGGGCCGTTGATGACACCGCCACCGCCTCCCCTCTGGTCTGCCACAGGATGGGCCTCTCCACTGCCACCCCGCTCGGAGCCACCCCGGGGCTGCTGCTGGCCTTCGCCCTGCACCCCGCTCTCGGCCTGCACCGGGACTACTGCGTGCTGGGCGCCGGGCCGGCCGGTCTGCAGATGGCCTACTTCCTGCAGCGGGCCGGCCGCGACTACGCGGTGTTCGAGCGCCACGCGGGCCCCGGCAGCTTCTTCGCTCGCTACCCGCGCCACCGCAAGCTCATCAGTATCAACAAGCGGCACACGGGCAAGGCCAACGCCGAGTTCAACCTGCGCCACGACTGGAACTCGCTGCTCAGCCACGACCCCCGGCTGCTCTTCAAGCACTACTCCCGCGCCTACTTCCCCGACGCCGGCGACATGATGCGCTACCTGCGCGACTTCGCCGCCCGCCTGCGGCTCCGCGTGCTCTACAACACGACCATTGCCCACGTCACGCTGGACAAGGACCGGCAGGCCTGGAATGGCCACTACTTCGTGCTGACCGACCAGAAGGGCCAGGCCCACCGGTGCAGGTAAGGAAGCTGGCCCAGGGCTGACCTTTCGGGAAAGAAAGATGAGCCTCAGGACTCCAGGGGTATGTCTGCCACTCCTTCCCCAGAAATTCGATGCTGAGGCTCATCACCCCCATTCCCAGAATGCCCAGAAAAGTGGGCCCACCTGCAGGAGTGTTCACTCTCTGATGACTTAAAGAGGAGCCCTGGGGGTGTCGTGGTCAGGCATTGGGCTGTCATCAGCAAGGAAACCACCAGTCGCTCCAGGGAAGAAAGATGAGGCTTTGTAGCCCCTGCAAAGAGTTACAGTCTCAAAACCCCACAGGGGCAGTTCTGCTCCAGCTGCTAGGGCAGCGGTTTTCATCCTGTGGGACGCGACCCCTTTGGGGGTCCAGCGATCCTTTCACAGGGGCCGCTTGTTTCCTCACAGTAGCAAAATGACAGTGATGAAGTAGCGACAAACAGAATGTTGTGGTTGGGGGTCACCATGACATGAGGAACTATATGAAAGGGTCATGGCATGAGGAAGGTTGAGAACCTCTGGTCCAGGGTCACTGCAAGTCAGAACTTACTGGCTAGCAGGGAGTCCTACGTCTGCAGTCACAGGGACACACTGTATGTTGGTTCCAGCGGCCAGCTCTGTCCATCGAGCAGCCCCTGGAGCCAGTGTCCCCCAAACACATTCCCAGGAGGGAATCTGAGCTGAAGGACTGGTGAGAGGCTCCCAAGACAAGCTCTCCAGGCTGGCACTCAGCATGAGGGGGCAGGGGACACCTTGGTGGGAACCAGCACCCTTCTTTACCACTTCACCAGGGCCCAGCGAGGGTGGGCAGGGCGAGCCTCCCCATTTTCCAGACGAAGCACTGAGTCTCAGACACCGAGTGGCATCTACCATATCACACCTCGAACAAGGGCCCATCTCCCTGACTCCAAAGCCCTTGTTCTTCCCCCTGCACCACACTGCCCTTCCTTCCTGGCCCTGAGCCTCCTCAGGCCGGCTCCAGGCCCAGCTTTGTGCAGTGTTCATCTTCCCACACGTTCTCAGAGGAAGTAGCCCAGGGGAAGAAGGGCCAGGCCCACTGGGACGCTGGCTTTCGAGGACAGGTGTGTAGAGGAGACACGGAAGTGAGCCACGTGGACAGAGGTTAGGGAACGGAATTTATGAGGATGATTCCCACTGCCCCTGTTTTCCCTCCTCCCCGCTGCCTTCTGGGGTTCTGGGTCCCTTTTCCAGCCTCCTCCATGACCACACCACTCCTCTGTGGGCCAGTAGGACATACATGCCAGCTGCCGCCCCCACTGACCGATGGATAACTCCAGGAGCAGAAAGAGCAGGAGCTGGGCATCCAGCTTTGTCTGTGGGCGTTCACATTGCGGGCAGATGCTCTTAGCCCTGGGTCTCAATGCCTGTGTTCCCTCATCTGTTAAAAAAAAAAAAGAAAGGCCACTTCCAGGAGTCACAAGACGCAGCCTAGCAAACGCACAGTGCTGGGCCTGCTCGGCAGGGGTGGAAGCCACCAGGCATGTCAGGAAGGGAACAGAACATCTAATCTCCTGTCAATGCCCGAAGGGTGAGGTGTGTGATCCGATTGCCTGTGTCACCCCGTTCTCCTCCAACCCATGCAGGCTGGTCCTCTTATCCTGCTGGGATCGCAGCACAGGGGAGATGGAGCCAGCGGTGGCTCCTCGGGGCATTCAGAGTTCTGGGCAGAAATCCTATCGCATCCACACCCGCCGCGGGCCTTTAATTAAACAGTCAGACTCCCCTGGTCTGCACCAGTTCTAAGTGGAGCTCCATCTCTCCTGTCAAGGTTAAACCCTCCCGGGGCTGACTAGATGATGGCCTGTAACCTCAGGTCCGAAACCGAACTCACCCCCACATGGAGAGTCATCAACCACGTTCCCAGTCCACGGGCCGCGCTGACCCCGGGACAAAGCTCCGAGGGCTGGGAAAGGAGGCGGAATGGGAGCAGGGAATGCAGGAAGTGGGGGGTGAGGAGAGAGCAGTGGCTACGGAAGGGATGGCCGAGTTGAAGCTGCATGGGCAAGAACCGAGGAATGGGAAACCAATCGGTTCTGCCCAGCCTCCGCCTCATCCACAGCAGGACCAGACCAAACTCGCTGCCGTCCGGCTCCCAGCGGCCCTAGGGGATGGGCCAGATCAGCCCCTGGGAGGTTCTGACTCTTGCTGGGACTAGAAAGTCCCATCTTTCCCCCTTCGGAGCGGCCGGTGGCTTCAAGCATCTGACCCTGCAGTTAGCCGCTCAACGTATGACCACGATGTCGCCACCGGGCTTCCTCAATTCACGATACCAAATTAAAAAAAAAAAAAAGCTACCAGCTGTTGCTATCGCAATCCTATGGGCTAGAGAAGAGTCACCCCCATAAGGCTCCGAGGCTGTAAGCCTTTACGGAGGGCCAGGGCCGCTGCATCTTACCCCCACAGCTGGTGGGTTCAAGTCTTGACCAAGCAGTTAACGATTGTCCCATGAGGGTTCCCCATAGACTGCAGCCTTGTAAGGCCTGTGGGGTCCCATGGAGCCCCGGTAGGTTGGAATTGAGTCAGTCCACACAGCAACAGGGACCTCCGTGAGGAACAAAGCAGGGGCAGCCAGGTCCCCCAGGCGGGCTGCTGGGTCAGTCAGCTGCTAAGTGAATGAAGGGACAGTCTCCTCCCTCCTCTGAGGACCTAGCCATCTGAGGGAGGCCGGCAAGCCAAGCCAGGCAGGTCCAGGTTGACCCCGTGGTCTTGGGGTGCAGACACTACATCACCTTTCCCCTGTCCCCCACTTGCAGCGTCCTCCTTGTGGCCACCGGTCTGTCCGTCCCCAACCAGGTGGACTTCCCAGGCGCCGAATACGTGGAGGGCTACGACTCCGTGTCCGTCGACCCAGCGGACTTCGAGGGCCAAAACGTGCTGATCCTGGGCCGCGGGAACTCGGCCTTTGAAACGGCAGAGAATATCCTGGGCGTCACCAACTTCATCCACATGCTGAGCCGCTCCCGGGTCCGGCTCTCCTGGGCCACCCACTATGTGGGCGACCTCAGGTACACGCCCCGCTGGCTTCTCCGCTCCGTCCCCGTGAGCACCACCACCCCAGCCCCTCACCAGCTGGCCTCCGGGTCATGGCCACACGTGAGCCCATGTCTGCAGCCGTCGTGTCAGTCCCCACGCTGCCAGGGACACCAGGGAACCAGGACAAGTCAGAGCCTAGTCTCCACGAGTCTCATGGGACTAACCTTCCTGAGGCTCGAAGACTCTGGAAGCAGACAGTCTGGCTGCCCTTGCACATGCAGGGCAGCCGTGGGTTTGACCACCAACCTTGCCGTGAGGGACCGACGGTGACTGGTCAGCACTACCAGCAGCCCCCCGGGAAGTGATGATCAAGGAGCCCCCGCTCATTGCCCGAGAGCCCAGGCGACCTTATAGGGCCAGGGAGAACGTCCCATGTGGTCGTCTAAGACAGTGCCTCTTTGTGGGAGTAAGAAAGCCTCGTCTTTCTCCCAAGGAGCCGCTGGTGCTTTCAAACTGCCGACCTTGCAGGCAGCCCAGCATGTGACCACGGGGTTCTTCTATAAAGAAGTAGTGCAGGGTTTCAGGGGGGAAGGCCTGCAGGGCGCGGGAGAGGGATGGCGCTCGGGGGAGGGCCAGAGATCAGTAGGACACGCCAGATGCAGAGGGTACAGAGTTGGGGTCAAGGGGGTGGGGCCTGATAGAGACCAGAGGAGCTTCTGAGAGAGCAGCAGTGCCGAGGAGGAGGGAGGTGGGAGGCGGGGGATGGATGGGCCCCCCAGGAGAAGCCCAGGTGGCAATCACAGCCCACAGTGTGAGACCACCAGCAGTGCCTCAGGTCTGGCTTCCAGCGTGGGAAGCCCCTCTCCTCCCCCCGCCCGCCCCCCCCCCCTCGCAGCTCCAGTCCATCCCAGGGGGCCACTGTGAGGGAGAATGGACCACAGGCAGTGAGTTTGGTATGATCTTTTCAGGAGCCCCAGAGGCAGGACCCTTCAGTCATCCTCGCTGCAAACAAACCCCTTGCACCCCAGCAGCTCTGTGGGAGAGAGAGCCTGGCAGACCCCCATGGGGCCATCCCTGGGTCACTCTCCACCCCACCCTGACCATCCTTTTGGACCCCCAGAGCCATCAACAATGGCCTCCTGGACACCTACCAGCTCAAGTCCCTGGACGGGCTGCTGGAGTCGGAGCTGGAGGACCTGGCCATCGTGAAGGACCAGCAGGGTAAGCTGCATGTCACCCTCAAGTTCCTGCTGGAGGACCCCGACCAGAACCCCGAGGCCCTTGCACTCCCGGAGGACGACAACGACAACTTCGCCCTGCGCGTGGCCTATGACCGCGTCATCGGCTGCCTGGGTTGGAACTTCAACTTCTCCATCTTCAACAGGTGAGGCCCAAAGCCAGGGAGCCACAGGGAGCTCTTGTCAACCGCCCTCCCTGGCCCCGCCTGGGCGTGGTCACCCACTCAGTGGCCGGGGACCACCTGTTCAGAGAGCAGAAGCCATGGGCAGGGTGGTGGGGGGTGGGGGGTGAGCAGGGGGGCCGCCCCACCATCAGCAACTCAGCCAAGCTCTGTCCACTGCCGGTGCCTGATGCCCCGAGGCCCCTTGACCCTGGAGCCGCAACAGGCCTCCATCAGATGGACAGGAGAGCAGGCTCAGAACCAGGGGCAGTGTGGTCCAGCGCCAAGCGCCTGGGCTCCCATGTGGCCGGGAATCTTTGGGAAGATTCTGCCCCCCCCCCCACACCCCTGTTTCATGACTATTGTTGGCTTCCGCCCAGTCGGCCCCCACTCCTGGGAACGCTGTGCACAGCAGGATGAGCACTGCCCGCCCCAGGGGCACCCACACCTGTGCCCGATGACGCGTCCAGCAGTTGCGCTCCATCCTGTGGACGTTGATTTCTAGAAGCTCGTCTCCAGGCTGTTCTTGCTAGTCCCTCGGAGTCTGCAGGTGCTGCGGGAAAGGGCTGGGCAGCGGCCTCTCAGGCCTCCGCAGGTCCGATTCTACAGAGGATTCCACAGAGAACCCCCCCTGCCCCTTCCCCCGAATACTCCTCTCTCAAGTGGGATAACGGATCCCTGTTCGTGAGGCTCCAGGTCGGACCACACTCGGATAAACCACTCAGGAGCATTTTAGCTGCTGTGCATGTCCTTACGCTGGCACCTCACATGTGACCTCTCCAGAGGTCGGTCCCTGGGAGTCAGGACCCCCTCTGCAACCCACAGCAGCCGTCGTGAGACACTGCTGCCCCGTACCGGGTGCGCGGTCCAAGAACCCGTCCCTCCAGTTTCTTCCTTGTCTTCCTGCCAAGACACCAGAGGCAAAGGGACCGCCTGGATCAAGCCCACCTTTCCCTCTGGGCTCAGCAGTACCTGGTCTGAGGCCAGAGCCCTGGCCTTGAATCTTCCCTCTGTCCCTGACCCTCCAAGGACTTAACCCCGCGAAGCCCCAGCTCCTGGGTCTGTTAAATTGAAATGACTGCCCCCTCCCAGGGTTGAGGCAAGGATGAGATGGGGGACAGGAAGGACAGTGCTGGGGTCTGTGCCAGGCCCCGGAGAGGGTCTTCATGTACCCCAAACCCTGCTACTGGTGAGTCGATTTCAACTCCTGGCCACCCTTTAGGCAGACCAGAACCACCTCACAGGGTTTCCGGAAACAACCTGCCTCCTTCTTCCTCCCACAGAGCCTCGCATGGCTCTGAACCAGGGACCTTGCAAGTCGGCCTCCCAGCTCTTCACCAGCTGGGCCCCAGACAGTAGCTCTTTTAACACGAGCTCTCTTTCCCCCCACAGCTCCCTCAGACTGGTCTCGGGGGGTGCGTTCAGCAAGAAGTACCCACTGATCAAGGCCAGCTACGAGTCCAAAGGCAGCCGGGGCCTCTTCGTCCTGGGCACAGCCAGTCACTCGGTGGACTACCGGAAGTCCGCGGGGGGCTTCATCCACGGCTTCCGATACACAGGTGAGCCCCTGTCAGGGTGCCCGAGCGGGAGAGGCCCACTCTGGGTTTTCAGAAGCCTTGAAGGGATTTCTTTCTTGTTGTTGTCGACTCTCTGTTGTCGTCGACTTTTTCGTTGATGTGGAGAATACACTGAGCAGAGCATGTGCCAACTCACCAGTTCCTACAGACCCCGTCCAGCGACATGGGGGACATGCTCTGAGCTGGGCAGCTACTCTGACCACTTTAAAAAAATGCTGAGTGTTCATCCAGATAGAGTAGAGGAACAAATCCGAAGAAACTCTTACGTGTCCAAGAAAAAGGTCTATATACAAGAGCCATTGAGACAACATCCCAGTCCGGCCCAAGGTCCTAAGTCCGATAGGAGCCCATGTGTCCAATACCAATCGATAAAGGCCTCTTCAGACTCACGAAGCACATACAATGACACCAGAACAATCACAGGCCAGTGGGTGCAGAGTCTTGTGTATCCAGCAGCAATAGAAGCATCTCGGCTCTGGCAGGGCTCTCCCGTGGCTCCTCCAGTTTCAGGGCTCAGGGTCTATCAGCACGCTGCCATGTAACTCCTCAGCTGCAATGCCTCCCAGGAAGTGAGCGTTGTTAATAGAAAGTCTCCAAGCGGTGTGTGAGCGTCTCCTGCTTCTAAGAAGGAAGCACCAGATTTCCCAAAATTCTCAAGAGAAGGCCGTGCCTACACAGAGGTCTCATTGGCTGCTGCTGTACGATCAACAACTTCCTGTGATTGGTTCTGGAGCCCGGACATTTAGGGGTCTGGTGGCACGGCACATCCCAGTTACTGACCGCCGTTACCGGGGCAACACGCTGACTGCCCGATGGTGGCATCGTACTTGGGGTCTCAAAAGCTTGCAAGTCACCCTCCAAGGCACAGCTGTGGGCCCCCACTCACCCCACTCACTCAACAAGGTAGAGCCAGGAACAGACAAGGAAATAGATGATGCTGGCGAGCAGTCTCTATAGCCATGAGACCAGGATGGTACCCAACTGCGATTACTGAACATTTGCAGGGAAATGCAAGAAAGATTTTCAGATTCTCATGGACTCTGGACTTTCTGAAGCCATGGAGAGTGAGATAAAGAACCCCTGAGATCACCTGTGAAACTGGAACCAAAAAATCCCCTGAAATCTTCTAAAACTAAACAACAGTTCAGCCTACCGTGTTAGTCTGAGTAGACTAGACACATAAATTCATAAGCACGCATGTGTATATATGAGAGAGAGTTTTATACAAAAGGTAATTATACATTAAGGAAACATCCCAGCCCAGTCCCGATCAAGTCCATCAGTCCAATATTAGTCCGTATGCCCGACAGCAATCTATAAAGTCCTCTTCAGACCGTAGAAGCGCATGCAATGACGCGGAATATAGAATATCACAGGGCGGGGGTAGAAAGTCTTCAGATCCAGTGGCATTGTGAACATGTCAGCGCTGACAGGGGTCTCTCCGTGGCTTCTCAGCACCCAGGGCTGCATCAGGGTGAGTCCATGTGACTCCTCTTCAGGGATGTCTCGCAGGAAGTGAGCCTTGTCAGCAGAGAGTCTCCAAGGGAGTGAGAGAGTGTCCCCTGCTTCCAAGAAGGAAGTACTAGATTTCCCAGAATTCTCAGGAGGAGGCCATGCCCTCACAGAGGTCTCATTGGCTATCTCCAGACTGACAGGCTAGATTTGACCTCTACCCTCTTTTCTTTTTCCCACCCCTACTCTCTTAATCCTCAATTGACACCAGATTATATGACTGCCACACCTACCTACTATAAAAGAACATTTCTAGGTCAATCTGGAAGTTCAATGCTGTGTATGACAGGTTAATGTCCTTATGCATACAACCATCTAAGTGAGGTGTTGGTTAAGTCCACACTGGAGGAGCACACCAACCCATGTGATCAGAGAACTGTAAATAATAAAATCCAAGACTAAATCGGGAGTTGTGTTAGGGCTTAAATTCTGAGCACCTGGTTTGCAGAAGGCCATGGATGGCAATGAAAGCCCAGAATGCATTTGCCGAGTCTCCACACCTCCATTGAATCCCCTCAGACCATTGACCAGGGATGTGAATAATCTTGTCCTCCGACAGGGTCTGTTAGAAATTGGGTTGCTGCAGATATAAAACCAAAACCTCAGTGCCATCAAGCCAATGCTGATTCCCAGTGACCCCCCTGTGAGTTTCCGAGAAAACCCAGTCTTTCTCCTGGGGAACTGCCGGTGGTTTTGAACTGCTGACCTCGCAGCTCTCAGTCCCGTGTTTAACCACTGCATCACCTGAGGTCCCTGCAGATTTGGTAAGGTGAAAATATAGCATGACCGTTTTTCTGTTTTGACTCATTTTTAATTTATTCTAGTTTCTGTTGTCTGCTTTCTTTCGGATTGAGGTCTTTCTGTTTTATTTTGTAGTCATTGTTGAGGTTTGTTCTATGATTTCCTTTTTTGTGAAATTCAGGGTTGGTAAATTTATAGAGCCCCTAACTAGATTAATAGTTCCTTAGAGGTATAGCAAGGGAGCTCGTGGGGTAATAAGGAGCTCATCATAACGGGTACGAGAATGAAGAAAGTGTCCTAAAATTGATTGTGGTGATGATCGTACGACTCATTTTAATATACTCATTTTAATTTTTAAAAACACTGAAAAATAAGTATCCATGCACATACAAGGAGAGACAGTGAATAAAACTATTATTCTCATTTACGTACCAACCGCTAAGGCTAGTGGTGAAGAAATTAAAGAATTCTATCAACTTCTTCAGTCAGAAGTTGAGCAAACAGGCAGCGGAGGTACTTTTGGATAATTATTGGTGATGGGATGTGAAAGTCGGAAACAAAGAGGAAGGAACAGTGGTTGGAACGTAAGGCTTTGGTTATAGAAACGAAAGTGGAAATCACATGATAGAACTTTTCAAAACCAATGACTTCTTCGTTGCAAGTAACATTTTTCAGTAGCATCAACAGCAATGTGCTCATGGATTTCTCCAGATAGAATGCCCAGGACTCGAGCTGTCCACCTTCGTGAGGCAGGATGAGAAAGAAGCGCAATGTCACAGCCAAACTAGGCCAGGAGCTGGCTGGAACCCACCGTCAGTTGTCTTCGATCTAAGTTCAGGTTGAAGATGAAGAATGTTAAAACAAGCCCCATGACAGCCACCTTATGAACTTGAGTTTCTCCCACCTGAATTTCTAGAATATCTCAAGGATAAACTTGACTCATTGAACACTATTGACAGAAGATCTGACAGGCTATGGGATGGCATCAGAAGTATGATGCGGGCTGAGCCCCGGTGGCGTAGTGGTTGTGCGCGGGACTGCGGCCCACTGGGACGGAGGTTCAATTCCAGCAGTGGGGCTGGGCCTCCTACTCCCCCCACCGGAGAGCAGTGATGCCCCCACCCCAAAAAAAAAAAAAAGAAGTATGATGCATGAGGAATGCAGAAGGTTACTTACCTGCAGGAAAGAAAGAAAGGGGCTGAACCCTGGTGGCATAGTGGTTGTGCGCAGGACTGCGGCCCACTGGGATGGAGGTTCAATTCCAGCTCCACAGGAGCAAAGACTGGGCCTCCTACTCCCACCACCAGAGGGCAGTGATGCCCAAAAACAACAACAAAAAAATCTTTCTTAAAAAAAAAAAAAAGAAAGAACCAAAGGGAATGTCGGGAGACTCCGGAACTTGACCTTGAGGGTAGAGCCCCTGAGACCAGTGGAAGAAATGATAAAGCAAAGAGGCTGAACCCAAATGTTTAAAGGATAGAGTAGAAGACAGAGTAAAGTATTATCATAGCAAAATGTACAAAAAGCTAAGTCGGGAAACCAAAAAGGACATGCGCAGCATAGCTCGAGCTGAAGAACGAAAGGAAATGTGAATCAAGCCAAGCCTCGAGCTGTAATATTGAAGGATTCTATGGGCAAAATATTAGTCGTGCAGGAAGCAACAAAAGATGCTGGAAGGTATATACAGGGTCATGGTGCTGAAAGGACCGGTTGATTTCCAACCATCTCAAGAGGTAACATCTAATCAAGAACCATTTACACGGAAGGGAGAAGTCCACGCTATACTGAAGGCTCCCTCATAAAACAAGACTGCAGAGATTGACGGCATGCCCATTGGAATGCTTCAACAAGCCGGTGGAGCACTGGCGGCACTCGCTCATCGACGCCAAAAAGTTTGGAAGATCACTGCTTGACCAACCAACCGGAAGAGATCCATATGTTTGTAACACATCCCAAAAGAAAGGTGACCCCCATCAGAATGTAGACGTCACTGAAGAACGTCACGGATAACACATGCAAGCAAAGCTTTGCTGAGGCCCCTCCAACAACGGGCAGGGGGCTCACTGCCAGAGGCTCAGGCTGGATTGAGAGCAGGACGTGGAGTAAGGGGTTTCATTGTGGATGTCAGATGGATCGGGCTGAAGAGCCAAGAATCCCAGAAAGGTGTTGACTTGTGTTTTATCGATGATGTATAGCACCACAAGCTATGGGCAGCCTTGAGAAGGGGAATTTTAGAACGCTTCCTGTGCCCGTGAAGAGCCTGTTCATGGGCCAAGAAGCGGTCCTTGGCACAGAACAAGGGAATACAGTCTGACTTACAGTCAGGAGTGGCGGGCATCAGCCTGGCAGCCTTGCACCAGCTTTGTTGGCCTGTATGTGCAGCAAATAGCCCAAGAAGCTGGACTTTGCAGAGGAGGACGCAACATCAGGATTCCTTCCAAACCAATTAATTAGGACACAGTCCAGACCGCATACCATTCAGTAGCTTAGTCATATCCAGCGATGTTGCACAATCGCTGCCACAATCATTCTCAAAACGTTTTCCTCTTCCTTGTACTCCTTCGTGTCAGCTCCCCACGACCTCCCGCCTCCCCTGCCACTCCCCCCAAGAACCCCTATCTACTTACTGTCCCTATAGATTCACCCAGCTTGGGTTTTATAAGCCAAAAAAAAAAAAAAAAAAACATGGAAAAACACATGACAGAGAATCAAGAAGGCTACCCACAACAGTAACATACAAGAGAGGAAATCCCAACCCCTATGTGGAAAACAAAAATAGCAAATAGTTCTAAAACAGGTCAAGCTCAAAAGGGAAACCAAGTGACCAGGCTTTAAGTATTCGAGCCAGATTGATCGTGTCAATCTCTTCTAATCGTCTCTACAGTTCTCTGTGTCTGATCGCCACCCCTCAGGCTCAGAGAGGAATCACTGGGCACTTTCCCCCACCCCCCGACCCCCATGCAGATCCACTGTCATCTGTAGCTTCCCGCCTGCAAAGCAGAGTCTCACAGCGTTACCTTTGATACCATTCCTTCCTTCTGATCTGGATGCTATCCATTTGCCATCTTGGGTCACAGATGTTGGTGGGCGTCTTCCAGGCGGGTTTAGCGGCTGCCTCACTTAGACGGCTGCTTGGCTGAAAACAAGCCCTTCAGACGCCAGGTGCTGTTCTTTCCACTAGCCAAGCACCATCCACCCTTCCTCACCACATTTTGCTGTTGCACCAGACCTCCCATGTCTCCGCCATGAGGGCAGGTGTGGAGCAGGGCCGGGTCCGAAGAACAGATTGTTCTTAGATTGGAGCTAGAATTCAGTGCGAGCCAAAATTCATCCCCCGAGCTGTTTTCTCTCGGCCTCAGATTCATCTTAGAGACATCTCTGTTATTTTTACGGTAGAGAATCATCGATCTCCTCCCTGGAGCGTAAGGCCGCTCCTTCTGTCAATCGGGCCGTGGGTTGAGCCCACGGAAGTCTCTTTAAAGACACAGCTGAGAAAGGGAACTTAAACAAGTGTAGGCTAACTACAAACCACAATAGAGGAGCTATTGACTGGCACAGTTAAATCCTCGTGTGACGGGACACTGTGTGCTCAGACAGTGGAAGTCGGGGGCTCGGCGAAGCTTTCCGTCATATTCACTGACAGTGTCAGACACGGACGGGTCTTCCAGAACACGACGTGTCTTAATAAAGCCAGTAGGGCACTGAAGTAGTAAGTCCGGGTTGATCCCCCCACAGACAGTTCCAAACTCTTGGTACAGCTGCCCTCTGCTTTTTCCCACTCCATTGTAGCCTCAGCCTTTGCAAGTCCTCTCATTACCGGGGTGTTTAAGAGACAGCCCCCCTCACCTAGCGAGGTTCACACAACCCATACCTCTGCTGTAGCTTTTGGAAGATGTTATGTGCCTCAAAGATCCGGTATTCTGTGGCCTGGGTCCCCAGAGAGTATACAGAATGGGCTGAACAGAGTGTACGAGGCCGACTGAGGGCAGGGTGTGTCTGGAGCCCAACTCTTCTGAGACAGAAAAGAGATCAAAGCAGCCAGAGAGCAAAGGCGGGGGGCGGGGGCCAGGGCTGGGACGTGAGTTGAGGGGGTCCCCATTCAACCCCTACAGGCTCCATCCACCAGATGGGGAGTCCAGGTAGACACAGGGTCGATGCAGGCCTTTGATCTGGGCGCCCAGGCCCACGCCTCGCCTTGCGGTGAGAGGAAAGTGGAGACAGGCCCTGCCCAGCCCGGGCAGAGGCTCCACCCACGCTTCCCGGTTCCCACAGCTGTTGCCCCTGTTGCCCTTCTGGCCGGAAGTGTGTGTTGGTGGGGGCTGGATCTGCCCCCCGGAAGAGCAGGCACCCTGGCAGGGCTTTCCCATGGCGTCCCTGCCAGAGCTGTGGCTGGGGGCTGGGAGCCGGGAACTTAGAGACGGGGACTGAGAGAGGAGAAGGCCCCATAGGAAGGCCCTGCACTTGCTTGCATTGATTTTGGTTTTGCTCTTTCTAACGTATTTTTGCTGCTGTTTATACTCAGAAACACCACACACACACACACACACACACACCACTTGACGTGCTTCTCCATGCCTCTGTGTCTGGTCCAATATCCCGTGTGAAGTAGCAGCAACGATGCCACCAACCCCCGCTGGCTGCTATCTCAAGCCAAAGTCCAACAGCTGCAGCAGACGTGCTGTGCCCCCACCCCCACCCCAAGACCACACGGCCACTGGCCCTCTCCTGCCCGCCCCCCTCCCTCCTACATACTCACCACCCACACGTCTGCACCAGGCCCTGCACACCTGGGTGGACCGAGTTCTCTGGTGGGTCGAGAGATAGGATCAGGCAAGCTACCTGTCCCTCTCTCTCCATGCGTGTCAGTGCGTGCTGTCCACCGGCTCCTGGAGCAGCGCCATCACGGCGTGACCTGGCCCTTCACCGAGCTCCCCATCACCCAGCTGACCAACGCCATCCTCCGGCGGGTGAACGAGGCCTCCGGGCTCTACCAGATGTTCAGTGTGCTGGCCGACGTCATCCTGCTGAAGGAGTGAGTAGTCCCTGCACCCACGCTCACCTTCACACGCAGGCACACAGCACACACGTAGGCGCGCGTGTGCACACACACACACACACACACACACTATATACATGCCACTCACAGGCACATGCACATACACTACATACACACCACTCACCAGCACCTATACACAACACATGCACACAACACACACTATGCACCACAGACACATACTACGCACTGCATGTGCACGTACACACACGCACAGACTCGACTTCTCTCCGACCCCTGCCCTGGCTCTGCCCGTCTTCTATCCTCCAGTGTGGGCACGAGGCCTCTGGGCCCTCCCAGGTGTTCAGTCTTCCTGCTGCAGGAGGGAGTGACTTGTGTCCCCATCTCTCTCTCTCTCTCTCTCTCTCACACACACACACACACACACACAAACATCTACACATACACATATACACTGTTATGCATAGACTATCACATGTGCCCACATACACACCCAGACAAACACCACACACCCTTTCAGATGTCAGGACCAAGGGGGGTGGGGGGGGAAGCAGGGCAGGTGTATGCTGGGTAGAAATAAGGGGGCATGAACCCCAAAAGCCCTACAGACAGATGAACATGGTGCAGTTCCTGGCCCTGAACCTGTCTCCTCGGCTGTGAGACAGCGTCATTGTGCTGGCCTTGCAGGAGCCAGGGAGGGAGCCCAGGGCACAGCGGAGCGGAGCTGCAAACTAGCGCCCGGGGTGGATTTATGACCAGCCAGCCCTCAAAGCCATAGAGCAGGACAGAGGGGAGGGGGCAATGAGGATAGGGGCAGGGGAGGGGCTGGGAGGAACTGCCCCAGGCACAGGGCACCAGCGAACCCAGAGGTAAATGGAGTTCTGAGATGTGCCTGCATGCATGCCTGAAGCCCAGCTGTGCGCAGGCCAAATACACACACACACACACACACACACTGAAATCAGAGCAAGGCGAACTGCCCACCTGGCCTTCAGATGGGACCTGGACCCAACCACGGTCACCAGCTCACCACTCCCACCTGGCCCGGCTGCCCGGCCCTCAGCCCCACAGTCTGCCCTGCACAGCACAGCCCAGGGCGCCCGAGGGCATGCCAGGCATCCTCCTCTCTCCAGGTACCACCCTAACTTCTCCGCCTCCCGGAGAGCCCCCAGGACCTGGCACCCTGCTCCATCCTGGCTCGCTCTGTCCATCCCCGGCCGCCCCCAGGTCTCGACCCCTCTGGCCTGGCCCGCCTGGTCCTCACTGGCCCAGCTTCCCTGGCAGGGTGGCCGGGTTTCTGGCTTCTGTCCCGGGGGATGTCAGGGTTCAGCTGCCACAGCAGGTGTGTTACCGTGAGGCACGTGCAGGCTGCCCGCACGCACGCCCCAGGACTCAGGGTCTTGACTCCCCTGTGCCCAGGAACGCCACCTCCTTCGAGTACCTGGAGGAGTTCCCCATGCAGATGCTGGCCCAGCTGGAGACCCTGACCGGAAGGTCGGCAAAACACGGACTCTTCGTCATCAACCTGGAGTACGGCAAGAACTTCTCGGGCCCCGACAAGGACGTCTTCTTCCTCGACCGCTCCGTGGGGCACATGAGGGACGCCTGGCAGTCCAACTTCCTCCACCCTGTCATCTACTTCTACAGACACCTCCCCACTGGTGAGCGTGCCTGAGCCCCAGGGTCCCCAGTGCCTGTCAGGCCCTCACACAGCAAGGGCCACCGCAGGGGGGCGCTACCCACAGAAGGTCAGAGGATGATCTTCTGGAACACCTCTTGACCCAGGCAGGCCACTCTGGGAGTGCATGGTTCCCCCAGCCCCCCTAGAAAGAGGGGCCATCGTGGTGCTGTGCAAGGAGCCCTGGTGGCATAGCGGCTACACACGGGGCTGGTAAGCACAAAGCCTGCAGTGGCCTGGGGTGGGCGGAGGGGCATGGTGGAGTGGACCCTGGAGGCAGAGAATTAGAAGGAGCGGAGAGAGGAACAGGAAGGGGGCTCTCAAGGCTGGAGTGCAGCAAAACCTGGGCAAACACCCGGTCTGTTCCTCCTGCCTCACTCCCCTGGGGACGTGATGGTCATGCTTTGGGACTGGGATACTGGCTGTGAGGTCAGCCATTCAAGGCCACCAGCTGCTCTGTGGGAGAAAGGCAAGACTTCTTATTCCATGAAGAAACCCCTCCAGAGCAGGGCCAGACTGTCTATAGGGCCGCTGTGAGCTGGCAGTGAGTGTGGCTCCTCAGCGCATCACCCGGGACCGTCCATCAAACAGGAAAGCGATAGGACCACCTGGCAGGACCAGCCGTGTGGCGCCCAGCCCAGAGGAGCTCCCACCGACCAGGCTCCGGCCTCATGACTGCTGTCATGGGGGGCAGGGGACCCACAGGGCAGGGCAGGCTGTGTCCAGTGTGGAGGAGTCCTATCTGCAGTGGGTGGATCGGCTCCTAGTTCCCCAGCCCCAGCTGGCCATTGGACGGGGACAGCACACCAGATGGGCAGCTGAGTGCAGGTCATACTGCGCCCAAAGCATGACCATACTGCAGAACAAGACCTCAGAGTCCCCCAGCAAGGGCAGCCCGAAGCGCCCGCACGGGCCTGCAGTTCACGTGAGTCTGTACAGAGAACCAGGCCTGAGCTCTGCCCTCTGACACTGCAGGGAACAGATCCCTGACAATAGGGGACGGGTCTCTGACTACAGGACAGGTCTCTGAGTACAGAGATGGGTCTCTAACTGCAAGGACAGATTTTTCAGTGCAGGGACAGGTCTCTGACGGCAGGGGTCATGTCTCGGGCACTGTCTGGGGAGAGTTTTGTCCTTCTTCAACAGGGCAACCTTCCATATTTTTGCACACAGTCATTGAACAAGCCCACAGGGGGGTGGGGTGAATTGGGGGCTGTGCCAAGGTGGGTCAGGAAAGCCAAGCATGATCAAGGGGGCACTTGGGGCAGGCCCCCCAGCCCCCCACACTGACATGACCTCCCGTGTGCCCCCACAGAGCAGGAGGTGAGGTTCCGCCCCGCAGGCTGGCCGCTGCCTCGGCCCGACGCCATCCACCACGTGGTAGAGGACTTTCTGACTGACTGGACCGCCCCGGTGGGACACATCCTGCCCCTGAGACGCTTCCTGGAGAACTGCCTGGCCACCGACCTGCGCCACTTCTACGCAGGTAA